>CATIWJ010462059.1:0-18070 GCA_949640765.1 Croton laevigatus | reverse complement strand
TGTATTTCTCATTCTTTAATAGGCAATTTTGTTTGTTTAGTAGTACTATTATACATGCTTTTTAAACTGTAATATACAATGTATTCTTTTTTAACATAAACTGTAATACAATGTATATATATGACTTCAGTTTATTACATTTTATCTTATTCATAATAAATAAATATTTTTTGGGAGAGAACTTCATAATCGAAAAATGATAATTGAAATATAGAGTGAAAATTAAGCTTTATTTTTAAGCATAGGATTACATAGCATCACCATAATTTTTTAAATTATAAAATATAAATCAATTAAACTATTGTTTAAAAGTATTAATAATTTCTAATCAGGCTTAAGGGAGTCAACTAAAGCAAGCAATAGCTTTAGGCACCAAACTTTTTACCTAAAATTTGATAATTGAATAATTACTTAATTAAGCTTCCAAAATTTAATGTAATAAAAATAATTCATATTCAACTTTCGCTTTAGACCTTATAATGTCTTAAGCCGCTCCTATTAGTAGTTGATGAAAGAGTTTTCGAATGCGTTAACTATTATTTAAATAGTCCATCCGTCATCAAACAAGTGATTTTATCCAAAATGTTTGGCTGATCTAATATGGATTCCGATCAAGTTTTATAATACATGTATTTAATAGCCAAAATAATTATGAAGACCTTGGACTATACAAATTTTTGCTATGTGGCCCCTCAACGAAGTATTGGGGTTGAGATTTAATTTATGTTTATTATTGTTTATTTAATTTGTGGTGTTGACAAGTCCAGCCAAGTAGTAGAGAGACAACACTTGGTATAAAAAGAAGGACCGGAAAGAGAGTTGTAACTGTAAGTGACTTGCTACAAGAAAATAGAAGAAAATGAAGGAGAAGGCAGGCAGCCTCAACATCATGAAGGAATTAGTTTCCATTTCATTTTGTGTTAGGCTTTTTGTCTACTAGTTGTATGGTTAGGAAGTTATTGTTTATAGAACATTATGTTTTTTTTATCAGTTGCAATACAAACATTGCCCCCAAGATCCATATTTTGTTTATAGGTGATTTTATAAGTGCTTTGACTACTAGCACATATATTTTGTTTATAGGTGATTTTATAAGTGCTTTGACTACTAGCACATATTTCAGATTGATGTAAGTGCATCCAGTTGCACATAGTTTGTAACTAACAGATTTTCAGACAAACAGTTTATGTAAGAGGCATTTTTTGTGCACTTTCTATGGAAAACTATTGAAAGTTTAGCATCTTTTGCAAATTGTCAATTATTGTGCCTTGATATTCCATTTCAATTTGATACACAGAGTGATGATTAATATAGGAATCTGGATTTTCCATTAGCAAAAGATCAAAATACAATTACCTAAATTTCCATTACACATGTCATGGCTTTTGTTGGTACAAATGCCATATAAATTCTATGGCTTCTTACAAATTGTTGCACCTATACTCAACCCAATAACTAAACCAAACAGCAATGCGTGCCTAAATTTCCCATCCTCAAATTAACCCCACCATCTTGCTTTATCACTTCCAGTTGCCTACCTATTTCATCAATCCCATGCAGGATTAGATTCAAATCGCCACATACTACTTTATTCACTTTTTTTTTTCAGGCACTCCAGCTCTTCCTTAATCCAAAAAATTCCATCAGTCTTTTTTGGTTTTGGTCTTTCTCCATTTGCAGGCATGGAATATTAATTATTTTGGCTATGTAACTCATCATGCCAAGCAAAGAAGTTACAAACCTCTTTTCTGTAATCAATGAAAACCATCACAAAAAAAAACCACAATATCAGAAAAATGGTAGAAGGATACACTCACATCAATCTAAGCACATTTGTGCAATTGTCTTTCGGCAAACATTGGGTGACTTGAAACATTCATGGCCGTTTTATTCCCACAAGTATAGAATATGACAAACTTCATTGGCATTTTGGTCCTCTGTTCCATTGCAAAATGAAATAAGAGAAGAGAAGAAATAGAGGATTTTCGGTTGTAAAGAATGAAATTAATTTGGAGTTTCCAATTTTAGGGCTTATGTATGGAAGAAGACGTCCAAAAACGTTAAAAAATAAAATCATTTTAGCTGTCATGAGCAGGTCGTTTGTCTAGTTTATACGTTCTATTTGGCCCCATAAAAAAGGGCTCTCGTATGTAATTTTTTATAAATTCAAGGGCTTAATAATACTATTATTTGATCGAGGAGCTTCATGTCAAAAAATAGTATAGTTATGGTTCTCGTAATAATTTTGGCATGTATGTAATGAATAAAGTATTGGTCTGTATTCTATTATATAAGACTTCATGTAAAATTGAATTGTGAATATATATATATACACTAATATTAACAGATCGAGAACTTTTTTTTTTTTTTTAAGATACTCGTCATGACCAAAAAAACAGTTTTGTTCATGCTGATGTGGATATACAAAAATGTAGATATACAAAATAGACAAAGGGATATATTGAATTTAAAATTTTCTCTTTTTTTTTTTTTTTAAAGAGAATCGAATTTGAATTTCTGTTTTTTTAAAATGTTAGTGATCCAACAAGGAGTAATGGAATGAAGGACCCCAGTGAGACCTCCATTGTTGGTCCTACCTAAGACACCACTATAAGGTAATGAGTGTGGAATCCTAGGTATATATTAATATAGTAGTATATAATTGTCTAGTTTATAAAAAATTATCTTCATATTTCATACTCATCCTTTTGACCTACATTAGACAAGTTTATAATGGGATTAAAAGGTAACACCATAGGTCAATTTTATGAAATACATTCCCTTTTATCTTCTACTATCTTTTTCTCTTTCTACTCTGCACAAAAATTTCATTATCACGTGCCCAACAATAAGCATAAATTAGTTGAAGATTACGACATTTTATGCCATTTTTATATCCTTAAAAAGCAGTATTATTGGGAAAAGATATTCAAGCAACATGAGAAGTAATATGATGTCCTGAATTGTAATTCATTATATGATATAATATTTCATTACTTTGGCAAATACCCAGTATTTGAGATGGTTAAAAGTGTTTACTAGATATTTGAGTAACTCTTAAATAATTGTTAAGTATTTTTAGTAACAGTAATTCATTGTGGGGTGACTCGTCCCTTGGGGCGGGTTTCATTGTTTTTTTTAATTTTTTATTTTGAAAATAAATTATATATTTTCTATATACAGTCGTAAGATTAATTTCAATATATCGTAATTTATAAATTTGACTATGTTTTATAAATATCACATTCTAATTCTTTTAAGTGATATTTATAATACAGAATTAAATCTGTAAACTAGGATTCACTAAAATTAATTTTAGATATTGTATACAGGCAATATATAATTTGATTTAAAAATTGAAAAAAAAAAACCAAACGGACCTGCTCAAGGGGTGTATCATAACTCTTTAAAATGCTAAAAATTAAAAATTATGTAAAAAAGAATCTAGCACCATAAATTTTGAGTTCCATCCACAACATAAATAAATAATTTTACAAAGTATGATATTAGTAAATATTATTTTAAACATATTATGAAAATAAAAAAAAGATTGAAACATAAATAAACTAGTAATTTTTTTTACTAAATTTTTGAAATGAACTTGACTTAATTAAAAATAGGGATATTTAACTAAAACTCCCTAAGTTTTAACGATATCTACATTTTCTTCCATGTTTTTTTTCCGGACAAAAAACTCCCTAATTTAAATTTCCGTTAACAATATTACCCTTATATCTAATTTTTTTATTAAAATAATAGTATAAGGACAAAAATATAATTTTACGGGTCCTTTTAAAAAAGCTCAAAAAACTAAAGGACTGTTTTGGAATTTTCTATTCTCCTTCAACAGTCTTCTCCAATATCCAAACCTAGCCGCCGCGCCTCCTTCACTGCCGGCACCGGCGAGCTCCTGCCAAAGAACAGATCGGGACTTCAAGTGATGGATCGAGACTCAGGGGAATTCAAAAAGCCATTGTTTGCTGACCAGTTCACTTTCACCAAAACATGAACGATCGATGGCTTGAGTAGAGAGCATTCGCAAGTTGAAGTGGCGGAACCTAATGGGTCGTGACTTCCGACTCTTTTTTCAACTATTCTGGTGGCGCTCTAACAGTAAAGAAGGTACCGGTTGACTGCACTTTGCGAGTTCTTTCTTCTGGTATAAATATTGTAATTGAATGTAGCCATTTATGGTGGTCGGATAATGGACAAGCATAATGGTTTTTGAACCATTCCGGCGAAATGCAACTCAATCAGAAGAAAATAATTGTGTTTCTGGCATTAGTGGGTCTTTGATATTCTGATGAGTTGTGATTTGTAACTAGTCCCTACCATTGTAGAAGAAGAAGGAGGAAGCAATCTTGCGGCAGGTAGAGTTTGAAATTGGAGAGGAATGGTGAAGAAGAAGGAAAAATTCCAAAAAAAGTCCCTTATTTTTTTGAGCTTTTTTAAAAGGACCTGTAAAATTATTTTTTAGTCCTTATACCGTTATTTTAACAGAAAAAATAGACAGAAGGGTAATATTGTCAACGAAAATTTAAATGAGGGAGTTTTTTGTCCTGAACAAAAGAGACAGGGAGAAAAATGTAGATATAAATAAAATTTAGAGAGTTTTTTTTTTGTAAATTTCACTTAAAAATATGTATTGTAAGGTAAAATTAGAAAATTGCATAAAAATAATAATGGACACGTGTGCCACTCTTCCCAAAAGAAAGAAAAAGAAGGAAATTTCATAATTTATATACATACAGTTACAGAGATGAAATCTTCCATTTTGTCGGTTGATAAGTCTTTGTGTTCAGTGTCTGAGGGAGTTTGGTTTATAGTAGTAATAATTTTTGTGTATAAAAATATAAAAGAACAAACTCCCACAAAATAACATTATACATAGGGTAGTAATAGTATTTCTCTGATACAGACCATTAAATACAGACCATTAATTGCTTCTTCTCTGCCACCGACCCATAAACCATACCATTAATTATTTTTATTTTTCGAAAATTAAAATAAAACTACTTACTGGAATCCAACTCTGAGTTGATCTGTTCCAAATTCCGATCTTTCTCCGATTCGATTCGAGCAGAAACAAATCTGAAATTTTCAGGGAAGGTTTGATTTGTAGAAAGCAATTAAGAGGACAGTACGCAGCAGTTGGTGGTCAGAGGCATGATTGGGACAGCCAAAATTTAAGAATCACTTACTCTGCCACTTGGTTTTTCGTATTTATACTTCTGCCTTTTCTTTTTAACATTAATCTTTCTTTCAAATAAGTTTTGTAAAAATATTTATTTATTTATTCAAACTGCTAAAAGTTGAGTTGAACCCAATACATGAATTCGACTCATTTCACTTTCCAACCAACGAAGTTCTGAGGAGTGAGTAAAATGAAAGGGTAAGGTGTAGTGAAACGATAAGCAGTGAGGAGGCCAATCAACACAGATTTGAAGTTTCACGCCTGCACAAGTTAAAATAGACTTTTTGAATATGTGTAATGGAAAAAAAAAGGATAAAAAGAAACATATAGGATCCATCCATGCCAAAGATGGTAAGAATTTATTTATGTATAGGGAATTTGTTGTGACATAAAATGAAATGAAATCCACCTAACAAATTAATTCTGTCTAATCTAGTAATTAAGTAAATGGACCCATGTCCAAGAGCATGTATTGCCAATAAATTGAATTTTTTTTACCACACTTTTAAATGATTAAAATTTTATTATCATGTGTTTAAGTCTTGTGGATTATATAGATAAAAAATATTGTAATAATGAATTCGTGAGGAAACATACTTTTATTCCTAAATATTATTTTTTTTAACGGTAAATTCTATTTTTTTTTCTGTTAAATTATAATTTCAACCTCTAACTTTAAAGTTGGTAAGTGCATTAATCTAATCATTTAAACTAAGTATATTTTGCTATTTTTAAAGTAATTAAATATATTTATTTAGAACTTATCCATATCTTGAAATAAGCATTTCTATTGTTAAAGTCTATTTTGACTTTTGTACTATGTGAAGTTGAGAGTGTGGAAAATGATGTAATTAGCATTGGAGATCCTTTTAGTACAGCCGTAAGTATATCTACAACTTTGCTAATAAATCGGAATTTAATCTTCCTGCCTCTATTTTTTTTTAACAGTGGCCCTAATTTTACTTTTAAAAAATTAAGTATTTTTATGTATAAAATTGAGGCTAATAAATGTCTCAATTTTTAAATGGATATTAATTATTAGACAAAAAATTATTATATTATCATTTGTGAAACAAATATGAAATGAATAGTATAAAATTATCATTTGAGGGATAATTTCATGTATTTGGCATATTTAAATTTATGGAGAATTATCATAGGGTTTCTAAGTGAAAATCTGAAAAGTGATTAAGAATCTCAAATGACCACTAAAGGTCTTATATAGTAAACTTAAGGCGGTGATGTTCCAAAAACCTCACATTCTAGGCGGTGGAGTCTCGCAGATTCCATAGCCCATTGGGCCTAGAAATACAGAGGCCTCATGGACCACTATATTTTCGAGTCTATCATGCCTTTGACTTAAGCGACCTCCCCTACTAAGTTGAAAGGAGGTCGCTCCAGCAACCTCGACCTTGGGAGAGGGCGACTTCGACTTAGCCTTGGTCACTGAGCAACCTCCCTAAGCCCTATCAGGGTCACCAGTCCTCTTGGGAGGTCACTCTCATAATTGGGGGACTTGCACTAAATTTTGGGGCAACCTATTATCAGATCTTTAAATTTTAAAAATTAGACTATAAGATTCCTCACTTTTTATAAATTATATTGTTAGATCATTCTATTTAGTTTATTGAGAATATTTTGTTAATATTATGTCCAATTTTTTTAAACCCTATAATACTCTTAATCTCTATTTTTTTCTTAAATTTGAATTTAAGAAAATAAAAAAGATAAAGGCCACATTTTGATTTTGAATTAAAAAATAAAAAAATTAAAAGAAAATGTGAACTCAAAACTCACCATCGCCACTTCGAATATAGGACTGATGAACTGAAGGCACGGGTCGCTTGCGTAGGCTCCGAAGAGTTTTTTGATACCCTTAGATGTGTTGATCAATGGCTGATTGGTGGTGAAAAATAATAATAATAAAAAAAGTTAGGTGCTCCGAAACTTTTTGATAGTGATTACTACCGCTATGGTAGCTAGATGGATAATTTGAGCATATATTTGTAATTTTCTCATCAAGATCAATATTTTGACATAAGTTTTGGCCATTTCGTTGCTATTTTCGACAACTAAGATAAAATTTGACTAATCAATTTTTTTAGCATTTTTCATGCTAACCATGCATCAGTCGTCGAAAAAAGGTCATATTCCGATTGTTTACGACGAATTGGTACCCTAAAAAACGAAGAAAATGCATTTGGGTCCAAAATGTAAAATTATATTTTGAACCCTGAACTTACGAAGATAATGCACTCTTATCTAGGAAAACAAAGCCCAAAGGTATTTTATGGATTAAAAAATTGGGCAAAATATTAATATTAACATAATATTCTCAATAAGTTGAACAAAAGGACTTAGTGAATAATTTCATAGCCTAATTTTTGAAATCCAGAGATCTGAAAATATATTAGCTCAAAACTTAATAATCCAAAGTAACTTCCCCCTAAATTTATACTAGTAGGAGTGAACTGAACTATGAGAGTCTAAACTCTCGCATTGTTTATTCTGTGTGCATGGTTAAAACCTTATGGATGGTGTATTACACATGTGGCACTAATGTAGCGTCAATTTATTATCTATTGCCAACTCAACATGCCACATGAGAGCACGTGTAACTTTTTTTCTTTTTTTTTTTCCCCAAAAGATATTGATTTTATTATCATTCAATATAATTACATATGGTTCTATGTTGGTAAACCCTATTATATACAAAATTTCGATCTAGAGAATTTCTAACTAGAATGTGAGCTAGCCTATTACAAGACCAGGGTAAAAAAAACATCCAACGTCAACTAAATTACGGAGCACATGTGTAACTCATGACTTTTAAAATGCTAAATTATAATTTTTCGAATGAGTGTGGTTATATCTCTCTCGTAAAGATGTCTAGCAAGTTATATCACTTTTTTTTTTTTAAATATGAGAATAGTAAAAGTTAAATTACTTTTTAATTTCAGAAAATTAAAAAAGGTATATTTTTCTTATAATTGAGGTTCCGAATTCGAGGCTTATCTTAATTTTTTTTTTCAATTTCCCCTTAAAATAGAATATCTATGAAAAAAAAAATTAAGGAAAAAATTATTTACGTACGCCTTTTGCAAGAATAAAGAGTTTAATGTTATAGGTGTCATTTTAATGAAGCATATAGTATATATTTACCTTCCATGAAAAATAAAAGACGATCATAAAATATATTTTTGGATTTTAAATTGTGAATTATTTTAAAATTTGACAACAAAACTACTAAAATTTACTTGAAATCTTATTGCAACATAATCATAGATATTATTTCTAAAAATAATATAAACCGATTAACAACGAATTTATTATATTTTTCTAATAATTTGAAGTCAATGGCATAAAATGTAGGGTTTGATAAAAGTTGATGCGCTTTGTTTCTACAAATTGTGAAATTTCAGGTGCAGCTTTTATCCTCAAATCTGTATGACTTTTTACAATTCCTTTACAAAAGCTTATAGTATAGTATGGATGGGTGCAATTGTGGGCACTTTCTTCCTTTTTGCAAATTGGTGGGTATCCATAATCACCCAAAAGCCAATACCCATAACTATGATAAATAATAACAAACATAAATACTTCCAATTTTGGTTCATTTCCATGCACGCTAAATCTAAATTATGGTACCACCTTCTTTTTCTTTTTTTTCATAAATCTATATGGGGTAAATTAGTGAAAGCTATTAAGTCAGATAAAGTTTTTTTTAAGGAAACTATTAAGTCAGATAATTAAATAAATCAACTTTGATATAAATTAATTTTAACTACGTGTAGTCTCCAAAAAAAAAAAAAAAAAAGATTGATTGGAACCGATTTAATTTAATTTGGTTCAATCGCTAAAATTTTGAATTCGCTAGTAGATTAGCTTGAATTGAATGATTATTTAGTAACCAAATTTTTTTTTTTGTCAAATCTTTGATAATTTATCGACTTTTTACTGAAGCAATACTATTTCAGTTTTGTTATCAAAATTTTATGATCCAACTTGGTTTAATTTGGTAAAACCGAATGCTTTCCCTAGTTTTAGGCTTATAATACCATAAATTATCACTTGTAGATATGCAATTACTCCCTACTTAAAAACATGATATTCTATAAACTTTACATGCCAATGATTAATTTAAAGGGTTGTCATTTATTTTATTAATCAATGAGTCAATTGTATCCAAAAAAAATCAATGAGTCAATGGAAAAAAAAAAGACATGTTGGAATGGAATGTTACTTAAGAAAGAAAATTATAAGTATGTTTGCCATTTGACTACAAGAGAAAGGAAAGAAGAGAAGAGGTATTGGAGATTTTTAACTTTTTATACATACATAGGGTAAAAAATACTGCAAAGCTCAATGTTTTGAAGAAGGAAAAAAAATGCTCTCCACTATTTCTCATGATTACGAGCTATGGGGGTTGAAGTGGATCTAAGTAAATGCTTCAAAAAGGTTCACAAAAAATGCAAAATGATTTGGGTTTTTTCTCTACTTTATTTAAAGAGAAAAAAATCCCAATCATTCCTTCCTCTTGGTGTTGCTCAGACATATAGAATCATTCTTTAACTTTAGCATTTCGAGTTCTATCCTTTTTTTTTTCTTTACCCTTTCTCAAATCCTTAAAAAGCCAATTAGATTCTTTATAATGTAATGATTTTTTTATTTTACCTAGTAACTAATTAAATAGTTAATTAAATGCATGCTTGGTCTCTAGCTATGGGTTGACTTATGACTGACTAGTAGGGAATACCTTTGTAGGATAAAAATAATAATAACAATTGTTTTCCCTTTTTTTTTTTTTTTGAAGTTTTGTATGCATTATATGTATAATTAGTAAAGATGTGTTGTTTAATTAGTAGATATTATGTAAATTATCCTTGAAGACAAAGACAGACAAATATTGACCTCAGAAGAAAAGGTTCTTTCTTTACCAAGATATGCATGAGAACAGAATTGCCATTTGAGCATAACCTTTCTTTCTTTATTAATTAAGTATAAGTTTACTTTAGATGCATGTGGTTTGTCGGCCTCTCATGCAATTAATAATTATGATTTGTTGGTAATATTGAGCATCATTAATATTTAATTACATTTAAAACCATATTATTGATATGAGAATTTGAAGCTTGAATTATATTATATCATTAAAAAAGGAAAATATTTTGGTGGTCACCAACTTATATATTAATTGCATAATGCATGCGTAATAGTTTCGTCTGCTAATTGATACTTATAATATAACTGAAATTTCTCATCTATGTTGCGAGTTTTCATATCTTGTTTTATAAATATTAACTCTTCTAACATAAAGTGTATAAAATTGTAGAACAAACTGATGATATGGTACCTCAAGGGTCAATCCTTTGTAACCCTGGTCAGTAGAAGATCCTCTATATATCGTCCACGTGGCAGAATATATAGGATAGGCAGGGCAAATAATATTGTCTTAATTGGAGAAGGATCGACCTCCTAACATCGCCCATCCTACTAAGTATCGACCGTATCCCTGAGTCTAAAGGATCGTCCCTTGTGCAGAACCACCAAACTGTCCTTTGTAGGATGCCGAGGATCGTCCTTTGGTCAACGTGCGCCATACTTTTGGTAATCATCACTGGTGGTGTGGGTAACCGGCTTGATAACCCATACTCCTCTCTGGCAATCTTTGCAGTCAGCATGGCCTCCAACCTATCCGCTGCCACTACCATTCCGGTAAGGTAGCGTGCAAGTAACTGTCAGAAAACCTCCACTATAAATACCTCGATGATTCTCCATTTACTGATAATCTTTCTATTCTATTCTCCTTTCTTTCTATTGGACGATCCCCTTACTAACTTAAGTATCGGAGTGATTGCCAAAGCATTACCCTTTGTTTCTTCTCTTGTTTCCAGGTTTCTTTCCTTAGGGATTGTCCTGCTTAATTAACCCAAGATGAACCACGATTCAGTCAAAGTCTCTTGTTTTTAGTCCTTAAAGACATCACAAACATTAGATAAAACTAAAGAAGAGAAATGCAAATCTAAAACCAATAATGGAACATAATTTGGTTTGGAGAAACCAAACACAACTTTTATTTTTTGAGGTCGAAAGTTCAAATCCCATTGCGAACAAGATGTTAGTTTAGTGGTAGGTGTTCTCCGTACCAAGTCTCTGGTGCTTGGGTTTGATTCACTTTTTCCCTCTCCTCTTTAGATCTAGAGTATCCTTATTCAAAAAAAGAGAAGACGAATTAGTTCATTTCCGTTGACAAATTTGTCATTTTAGTGCTTTTGCCATGCTTGATTTTGAATTATCGGCATTTATAATTTGGAGATGGTATAATAGATAGGGCATAAACAAAAGCTGAAATAATTAAAAATTGAAAGAAATTAATAAGCCACTTATATATATATTCATATAAAACTGACGAAAAAATGTGATAGTTCCCACATTTTGAAAAAACATTTATGGCAGAGGATCAATAAGAGGATTGGCCACTTTGAATACAATATTTCATCAATGAAATGAATGACAGATTTTGGCACAAAGCGTTCATGTCACATGAGAGACCTTTGTCTGCTAAATGTATAATATTATAAAGCTATAATAATAATAATTCAATTTAATAGTAAAAGAGAACAAATAGTACCATTTTATATAAAAAGAAAAATGTCCGATTGTGCGTGTGGGTATATATATAGGGTATGGTTTTGGTTGAGTTTCAAAACACAAATGATGAGGAGGATGACGATGGTTATGATGGTGATAAGGAAAAGCATCTTTCCAGCTCTCCTCTCATGTGACCTCTCTCCCTCTCTCTCTCTAGCGGTGTTAGAACTTGCCATGCAACTATTTCACTTTGCAAGTGAAACCAATTATTGCCAGTGTATATTTATTCAATTTAAATATAACACTGATTATATTATAGTATTCAGTTGTTTAATAGTATTCGATTAGCGGTAATGTAATATAATCGCGATTAAATACGGTCAACATTTCTGGGGCATTTAGCTTTTGAAAGAATTAAAATTTACATTTTGTACAGTCCTCTCTCACACTTTTTTTTAGTGTATTGTTATGCGATCACAAATTCTAATACTAATGCTACAAGTTAACCACTTGTTTAAGTATGTAATTTTTGAGTTTAAGCATATATTTAATTGTTGTTTTGTCTTAAATTGTGAAATCAAGAAAAGAACAAACCAGGTAAAAAGCGTCCTAATTAGTGCAAACATATTTTATTAGTACACATAGAGATTAAATAAACTTATTGCGATCGCGCTACACTGAGAAATTAATATATATGGACCGCTAAATAGATGTGGAAGATACCTGATTAATTCAAAAAGAATAACCAAAAAAGAAAAACCAGAAAAATTAATGGCATGTCAGTTGTTTTCTATACTAAACAGAGAATCAGCAGCAGAATTAATGGAGTTTTATTCTAAGATTATTTTGGTTTTCAGGATAATAACTATCCATACAAATTTTTCCAATGAAAATTTGGAAAAAAGAGCATTATTCATACAATAGAAATATGAATATATAGCTACTGGACATGACTAAACCCCCCTGTATTATTACACTCTCCAATGATAAATAGGTTTTTTCCAAAGAACATTCTGCAATAATAGGGGCTTTGATTATATTTGTATTACTTTTGCCATACAGCATATCTATGGCCACTGGTTGCTAATGTCCATTCCTTACCGGCTGGACACCAGGACCCATCTCCTATCTTCATGCACAATTTCTCCCCAATTATTGCAGAATAGAGATTTGGCTGAGCTTCAATAATTCTGATCGATGATCGACTGTGAATGTCTTGGCGCTTTCTGACATCGATCTGTAGTCATGCATGGTAGAGACCTTCTTAGAAGAAACTTGTCCTTGATGGACTGATTTTAGTACACGGAAAAGAGAAAATTAGCGTACCAGTTTCACAATTTGGTCATGAATGGAGTTACCCCAGTCATAGAAATGGTCATAGAAAACTGATGGAATTCCTGGATGTGTAAGTATGTATGCATAACCCTGCGTCGAATAGCATACATATATCAGGAGCTAAGCGAAAATGTGGGATTATTGACGATTAATTAAAATAAATACAAGATCAATGAGCATTGCATAAAAAAGCAGATTATCAATTCGGATTCGATAGATGACTCAGGCGAACAAATTATGATGATGACACTTTATTTTAAACATTCCTGTGAACATGCATCATTTAATTAATGTAAAACTTACCTCCATGATATGATTTGAAGGGAAAGGCCAATGAGCCTGCAAGAAAATGAAAATTGTAAGGTAGTTAGTCCCATGTAAATAAAAAGAACTAGAAATCTGAATTTCACAACAAGCCACAAGTTTCAAAAGGTTTAGAGATCTATATGAACAACTTAGCTCCATTCGAGGATGTAATTGTTGAGAAACATGATTTAATCAAATATTAATTACATCAAGGAATTAGCATCAAACTTTTTTCATGAAATACTGGATACAGCAAAAATTATTCCCTATTATGGCTCTCTTGCAATTAAGAACCCAACAGTACATGGATTGACAAGAAAGAACCAAGTTTTGCCACAAAAAACTTGCAATAGGAAATCATATTTTTGTATTTATATTGTAATAAATAGGCTAAAGAACACCTGGATACTTCTCATGCCTGTTGTAGTTGAATACTCGATTTAATGCACTCAACATTCAACTACAACAGATATTTTTTATTATTTATGCTTCAATTCAAGTGTCTCACACATAAGAAGACCTTTTTTTCCCCTATTTTCTTTCACCTTTAAGAAAATGTCTAAATGCATAGTTACAACAGCATTTGGTACCTGTGTTGAGCCTGTATCATGGTTATCAATGAACGTGACAGCCCTTGAAGGCCACCATCCCATTACACCTGGCGGTTTCCCTTTAAAGTCGCGCAGACGCCATAACTGTCCCTTAACAGATTCCTGCACAGTACATGACCAAGGGGGATCTAAATTCTACTGCCAGAAGAAATTCACATGGATGATATATATGGTTAAGCTTTATTCATCTCCACAAGAGAGACATAAACTAACTCCACAAAGTTCACTAATAGGGAATTAGGAAATCACCCACATGAGAAAAAAAAATAGTAGCAAAGGAAATTCCTAATCCCTGGCAAGCTCAAATGATGAGCCCCCATTTTCCTCAAAGTAGCTAATGTCCTTTAAAGTACCTGAAGAATTCCCTTTGTTGTGAAGTCAAATGCTGCTGAGAGCTGTCCAGTACCATCAATCCAATTCACAATCCGTTGGCGGTGGCTATCTGGAGAGCGCATTGACAAAACCATGTAAATGATTAAAGTAGAGGAAATTATGCTAAAAAAAAAGGCAACACTATAAAATTTAAATAGGGTGTTTTGAGGTTTATAATTAAAGTAGCTGCTAAACACCATCCCTGAAAGGAACACCCAGCATGACTAGAAAATTAAGAGTTCCCTATCAAAATCAAATATTCCACAGAAGTAACTTTAATCACAAGAAAGTTGATTTGAATAAGGCAGCAGTTCTTGATTCAAGAACTGCATATGTCTGAATCTATCTCCTCCTAGTAGTAACTGATTCAAGATTTGAAGAAAGATTCTCCTTTTTTAAGTCATAATCTCCTATATCCAAAGGAAAACTAACTTCTAGAAAGGATACAGTAACCATAGGAATCAACCATATCATTAATTAGAGCATTTGAATCTAATGAAGAAAAGAATTTACAGGAGGCCTTGATTCCTCTTGATTCTTAAAGGAATCAATCAAGGACATTCCGTAGGGCATGCTTATCATTTGGCAATTGAAATTCAGCTTGTTTTCTCTCACCCATAAGTGTACTGTTGAGGTATAATAAAAAATGGAAATAATACCTTGGTTGTATTCCAAATTACTGCCATTGTAGTTGCAAGAATCCCAATATTCCCCAACAGAAAAGATTGGCCTTGCTTCTTCAATGTATTCTTTCACATACTTTGGCGAGTAACTAAAAAAATGCAACATTAGGGAGACATTAGCATTATTTTAAAAACAGAACTACTGAAATACAAGGCAGAAATTTGCAGCGGCAGAACACCATTTACCCTCTTGCAAAATCAAAACGAAAATCTTGAAAGCCAATAGTGTTACGTAGCCACTTCAGCCATCCTATAATATCTCTACGAACAAAATGTTGGGTATGATCAATATTTGGAACCCCATTGAAGTTGTCACCTGTGCTTCGATTCCCCTGGAATATGTATTAACAGGTCAAGAATTATTACATTAGAAGTTGCACAAGAAAAGTAAATTTGCTCAAGCAATTTTATCAGGTAAACATTATCTGCCTCATATGTTATACTTACAAGTGCTGGATGCATAATCCCTCCCAAGTAACAATGACATTCTAAACAAACACCCAATAAAAAATACTCCACATGACTTTTTGACGAACATCCGTCCATCTTTCCAAGTTTGTTTTGTTAGTTATCAAACAGAACAAATTGGAAAAACAATTCCAATAGTAAGAGGTTAAGCAGAACTGGAGGAACAAATGATTTGCTGAAGCCTATGATAGTTACATATGCATTAGAGTAACTTAGAAAAATTACTATCATCAGAATAGTTACCAGGCCACCAGTACAAGATGTAACAGCACGTTCATCCCATGGTATCGGAATCCCATCATAGCGGTTGTACTTTCCACCATGCCCTTGCGTAGTCCCAACACGGTGATTAATAACAATATCTGCCATTGCTCTTACTCTGTGCTGCTTCATTTTTTGAAGTAAAGCTTTCAATAGGTGTTCAGAACCATATGAAGAGTTTAGAGAATAAATATTCTGTGGAAGGTAACCTGTCATTTAAAAATTGACAATTAAAAACAAAAACTAAAATTTTCAGGTGCGAATATGCAATTGAATATCTAATCTAATATTCTTCTAACCTTCTGGTGCGAAAGACTGAGCAGCCGGTGGTAACCAAGCTGAAGTAAATCCAGATTTTGCAATGTCAGCCACTTTCTTCTCTAAATTTCTCCACCAGTCATGCTTGTGAGATTCCCAGTTAAAAGCCTGTACAGAAGTTCCAGTCAGATACATACATGCATACATACAAATGAACTACAACCAAAAATGATGGAATCCCTCTCATTCCAGCTTACCTGCAAAAGTATTTCTCTTCCATTGCGGATAGAAGCACCTGGGGCCAAGTATAAGTATAAAATTAGAACACGAGTCCTGACAGTTACGATAGATAGAAACAAAGCAACAAACATTGCATGGAAAAGAACCAGCTTACCAATATCCGTTTGCTGGCAATTATCATCATATCCCTGCTGCATTTTTTGAGAAAATAAACAATAAAAAGTTTAAAATTAGCAAGGGTTAGTATTACAAATGAAATGCAGCTACAGGCTACAGCTCTCTAGTAACTGATAATGGTGATATAATCATAGAGCTAAAAAAAACCGAAAACTTGAAGCAAATGGCATACCATGTAACTCATGTCAAGTCAATCTATGGCTTTGCACAATTTGACGCTGGATCCTAGAAGATGGTGTTGGGGCACCAAGACAAAATACCCTGCATTCCCAAACCAGCGTCAAGTTAATAATATATTTTTGAAGTACTCCAATGCATATATACAATACAACAGGTTAAAAGCTAGCTGCAAAAGTAAGCCCCTTTCAATTTCAAAATTAAGGAACAGAGAAGAAGAATTTGCTTGTGATCAACCGTATATTAATTGAAAAATCCAAAATGGAAAGTTCAAGAACAAGAAACACAAATAGCAAAACTAATGACAGGAACTTTATAATTATATATGAAGGAGAAGAAGAACAAAGGGAAGTTCAAGAACAATGAACACGAATAGCAAAAATACTAAATATATGGATTTTAATGATATAAAGAAGAAGAAACGAGGGGAAATTACCAAAGTTAAAGGTAGAGATCGCAGCGTAGGTATGATCTAGCGAGCACGACGATTTAAATAGAGAAAGAAATGAAAAAGGTTGAAGATTCCGCTAATGTCCACTCAATTGGAATCACCCAGTTGCCTCCATCAATTTGAAAAAGTTTACAGCGAACATTGAATTTGTGCGCGAAAGAGGAAATATCAGCCTTGAATGCAGAATATTACAGATTGTACATGGGAAAAGATATAAAATTTGGAAATTTAGGTAAAGGGAATCAGCTTTCTGAAATTGGAGAATACGAGAGAGACTCTTCCTCTCATTTCAACGGTTAATAATATAAGCTTTTGCAATCAGCCGATCAGGATTCCACTGAGGACGCGTGGGGGTTTCAGAATTATGGATATTGACGCGGTTTAATTTGCCTAACGGATAAAAGCTTAGCGAGTAAGGGATTGCGCGGGACTGTGCTGTGGCCGGTGGGGAAGATGTGACAGCAACGGCGGAGAAAAGGTTTAAAGAAGTCAGAACATTTAAATTAAAACCTCTAATTTGCCGCCAAAAAAGCAAACCTTTTTCAAATTCTCAAAGTCGCTTTACCTGGACTCGACGACGGAGTTGATGTCTCTTCCTCCACAAAGTCGCTCCTTTTTAAATTCTCTTATTGAATGTACCCACAAAAAAAACCTCCAAAAAGGCAGGATTTTACATGGTCAGATTATAAAATCAGCTTCTTCTTCTTCCTGTATATATCATGCGAACAGTCTAGTTAATTTCTATGCCAAATGCGGCAATTTATCTAAAGCCAGTCTCATTTTCGAACGAATTCGCAACAAAGATGTGATATCATGGAATTGTCTTATCAACAACTATTCCCAATTGGGTCCTGCAGGCTGCTTCCATGTCATGGAATTATTTCAGCGCATGAGAGCAGAGAATACCTTACCAAATACACACACTTTTGCCGGTGTTTTCACTGCT
>CATIWJ010462056.1:0-10065 GCA_949640765.1 Croton laevigatus | reverse complement strand
ATGCCTCATTTTTTCCGGTAATTGAGATTTGAGAAGCAATCCAAAGATTAGCTTAATAACAGGCAACTTATTAAATTCAAACTAATAGCTAGTATTTTAGAAGGAATAATAAGAAAGAGAGGAGAAAAAATCTATTATTATATTTTTAAGCGTCTAAAACGTTAAATACGTTAAAAAAAATTTTTTAACGGTAATTTCACGATTTAATGAATTTCACGAATTTTCTCACGAATTAACGAATAGTAAAATTATTTAACGACACGAATTACACGAATTTAACGAATTTCACGTTTTGGACGTTCATATTTGAACACCCCTACTAACCATATTCTGTTTTTGTTTTTTTCCCAAAAGATATAATTTCCATTAACCTACAACACAGTTACATATGGTTGTATACTGATCACCATGTTCGGTTTTTATTGGAAGGATACTAGCAAATATATCATTTGAGTATTATATGTAAAGCAATATTGTGTGTGGATCCACACCTGCAAAAAGCATTAGAAAGCCCCTTGGTGTGCGTGTGTTTATCATGCCTATGTTAAAATATATATATATATATATATATATATATATATATATATATATTGTGTGTGGATCCAATGGCATAATTAGGTGGGTTTGAACCCACTAGAATTTTAATTGTCATTAAATATAATATATAAATGGGAAATTTACAAAAGCCTCTCCATATTTTATCTTATCTACATTTTCTTCTCTGTCTCTTTTTTTTATAAAAAACTCCATACTTTATATTTCTGTTGATATTAAAGTCCTTCTATTTATTTTTCTGTTAAAATAAAGGTTAAAGAATCAAAATGTAATTTTACGAACTTTTTTGAAAAAACTAAAAAAATGAGGGACCAAAACGTAAGTTTTTCATCTTCTTCCTTTGTTTGAATGGAAATAGTCGATCGGTCGCCGAAAAATGCAACTTTCAATTCCGATGACCAAATCATTCAAACTTTACATCAAAACGAAGTTTACAATAAGAGGATTGAGAATATACCCTTAAAATGGACGGAAAACGGTTGGAAGGCGTCGGAAAATGCATCGAAAAATTCTGCGATCCGAATGGTACCGAAACCCGACCCATTGGTATATTCCGTTTCGGCCATAGATCGGAAGCAACCTTACCCCCATTTGAAAGCTAGTGACGAGGGGAGTCGATCGGTACCGCTAGATTTGACGTGTGACCACCAGAGACACCGGAAAAGGCATTCTAAGATACCAATAGAACGGTGAATAATGAAGGAATAGTTTCTGAAATTTTGCAGCCTTGCTTATTGATAGCTTCGTTAGAGTCCTTTCGTCGTGCCAACATGTCTAAACTTGACGTGGCAAGGGCTTCCAGCATGTGGGGCGCGTCGGTTGGGTTGGCCGGCTGTGGCGATACTGCAAGCGTGGCAGTCCCCATTCTCTCTCTTATTCCCTTTGTTTTCCGTTCAAACTAAGGAAGAAGATGAAAAACTTACGTTTTGGTCCCTCATTTCTTTAGTGTTTTTAAAAAGGTTCGTAAAATTACATTTTGATCCTTCAACCGTTATTTTAACAGAAAAAATAGACAAAATAACTTTAATGTCAACAGAAATATAAAGCAGGGAGTTTTTTATAAAAAAAAAAGACAAGGAGGAAAATGTAGATATAAGTAAAATATGGGGAGATTTTTATAAATTTTTCTGTATAAATTTAATATTATTTTATAGATTAATCCAAGGGATAATAGAAAAAACCTCCCTGTGTTTATACTCAATCTACAAAAATCTTCCTGTCTTTTTTTTTTCCAACGAAAAAATTCCTATTTTATATTTCCGTTGACATTTTCCTCCTTCTGTCTATTTTTTCTGTTAAAATAACAGTTGAAAGACCAAATTGTAATTTTTTACGTGCCATTTTGTAAAAACTCAAGTATTAAGGGACCTTTTTGTAATTATATCATCTTCAACCTTGGACTTCTTCGCGCACCTCTTTGCACAGCCGCCGGCGATGAACAATCATCTCCATGCCTAGTAGAAAACTAGCAAATGTAGGGGTGTTTAAGAAAAACAAAAAACCGATAAATCGACTGAAAACAAATGTAGGGGGTGAATGTGTGTTTGCTAAATACAATTACAATGTTTTGGTTGGTGGGTTATGTTATCCACTTGAAAAGATTGGATCTTACTTCGTTTTTCAAATTTGGGTTTGGGTTTGTGTTTTTTTGTTTCGGAGAAAATGAGGAAATTTATGGACTATGTTGAATGCTTTTATTCATCTTTTTTTTTACTTATGATTTGATAATTTGCATTGCCTTACCATCAAAGGGGATATTGTTAAACTGTGTTGTATGATTATTTGATTTCCTCATTTCTTAGAACTCTGCGTGATTGCTGGCAGAGAATGTTGTATCTGAATTTTGAGATAATAAATTGTCATTATTTTCTGAATTTTGAAATTTTGATATTGCTTTGTTAACCTCTCAAGTTGACCACTTTGCAACCTTTTTTTATTTTTTGTTCTATTATTTTTTATCAGATGTTGTAGCAGCAGATGTAATGGAAGAGAAGATATGTTCTTATTTTTTATGAACATTGTAATTGTATTTTTTAGAATAAATATTGTATTTTCTGTAAAGATATTTTATTGGAGGGAATTGTTCTGGATTGCTTGTATCCAAGTAGAAGCATTTGAAGAATTGGGTCTTATTGTTGATTTTTGATGGGTTTCCAGTTTATTTTTTTATTTTTATCTTTTTTTTTGGTTAAATTTGGGTCTTGTTTGTTGTGATTCTATTTTGATTTCCCTAATTTTTGCTCATTGAGAGAGGAGCAGTGATCTGCTCTTGAATTATTTCAACTATAGAAGCTCAATTTTAAGTTTTTAGTGGTGAATTTTGTAGATCTGTAAGGAAAACATTTTCTATAGGAAATTCCGGTTCAAAGCTAAACCGAACCTCGGTCTCATATCGGTTTTAACTATATTCAGTTCGGTTTTTGGTGTCAATTTTATTGGTTCAGTTTTTGATTGGTTCAAAGATTTTGGTTCGGTTCGGTTACCTCTAAGCAAATGATACACCAAATTGAAAATCTTGTCACGAGGAGTCCAAATATGGGTTTAGTTTTTACTGAATGTTCTTAGTTTGGCCGAAAAATCCAAATGAAAATTCTGCAGTTTCAACGAACGTTCTCTTTGCAAAATTTTTGTTTGGATTTTCTGGCCAAACTAAGAACATCCGGTAAAAACTAAACCTATATTTGGACTCCATGCGAGAAGATCTTCAATTTGGTATATCATTTGCTAGTTTTCTGACTAACCGGTGTGGATAATATAAGCTAGATTGGGCCCCACCACCAGTCCTTTGCCTATATATTTGTTCCCAACTTCTTTCTCTGAATCATGATTATGATTTCTTTAGTCTACCTTTCATCTCTTCTCTTCGACTTGAGCTCTTCCTCCTTCTATCACCCCTCTCTTTCCCTAACAACTACTTAGCATTTCTCTTCAACATCTCATATTTGTGTTTGCATTACTCCTTTTTAATAACAATCCAAGTTTCCAAGTTTAATATACATATCATCTTTTTATTTTGAAGGTAAGAATGCGACTACTACTGTATGTTCATTTTGTGCTACTGTCCTAATAACTAATAATGCTTTCATGGATATCTCAAACTCATCATTCCTATCGTTTTGCTGGTTAGTAGACCTGTTGCTGCTTTTAAATCTTTACAATTTCCTTTGCTTGTTGAATTTTGCAATTCTATCCCGTTAAATTTCGGGGCCCTGTTTCAATATTGTAAATGAGACCCCTTCCGCCATCCGAACTGTATTGAAGCGGGAATAAATGAAAGAATTTAAATAATAACCGAGAAATAAAAAAGAATAAAACACAGAGAGGATCCGGTCTTGAAAGGTTTGTTTCCTAAACTTCTCTCAATCTAAAAATTTGGAGTTGGATACACCCCTTGTATGGGTTTGTGTGTGTCCATATTTATAATACATAGCCACAACCTTACCTGGTACATGTACAGCACCAATATTAACCATGTGACCTGGTTGTGGCAACTCATTTGGAATATGCCATGTTTAGCAAACACACATTCACCCCCTCTTTTTTTCTTTTTTTAGAATAATTTACCCCCACTTTAACTAGTAAAACTAAATTCTATTTTCCTTTCTAATATTTCTCCCATAGTAAATAGAATACTACTGAACAATGCTTCAATTGATTTCTGTTTGCCATTTTTTTGGTATTTAACAAAAATAACAATTTTCCAGCGATCGGTTGGTCTAGTAGATGAGGCATTATACCCATTAAACAAAGTTTAGAGTACGAATTCTGGTGTTGTGAATAGAGAAGTTTGAACCCAAAAAAAAAAAAAATTTATCAATTAACATGAATCACTCCTTGGTGGGTATCCGGAATATTCGAATCCGGATTAGTTGGTACTTGTGACGATTAAAAAAAAGGATGGAATTAAAAAAAAGAAGAAGATTTTTCATAAATAATGAAAATAAGTCACGGACTATGATAACCTTGGGCTATTTATAGGGAGTTACTGAAACATTCTAATATTTAAATATATTTTGAAGGAGTTACTAAAAATAAAGATTGGAATGTGGTAATTAAAAAACAATATGAGTGTGAGTGGGATATGATATGAAAGATCTAATTAACTCTATTGACTGGTAGATGATATGGCTTCATAAACATTTTCACACAAATGGGAAGGAATAGTGACTATACATGTTAGTGGGGATTGTTCCAACTTCTTCAAGGCCAAAACATTTTTTTCTACACACTAAAGATATTTATTATTTTTAGAGATAATTAAAATTTGTATATCAAAAAGTTAAAAAGAAAAAGGGTTCTTGAGGCCCCCCATTCTCTTGGCCATCAGTAGGTACACTTAATCTAAGCATCATAAGTTAACAAGCAAGCCTATAAAGTTTGAATATAACACGAGTTGAAATTAAATTATAAGACTCGTGTTTGGAGAGAAAGAAAGACTCCAATTTTTATTTTAAAGTAAATAATCTCAAATTTATGATTTTTTTTTATATAAATTTCATATTTTTATATTTTGTTATTGTTGTTCTCCGTTTAATAAGATTTTTGTTCTCACATGTGAGTTTAGTTTTTTTTTTTTCATAAGAGTAGAGTTGTTTGATTCCTTTCTTTTGTAGAAAAAATACAATGATGAGAAGTTTCAGTTTGAATTTTTGCCGATCAGAGTTATTTAAATGTTAAAGAATAGTCGATTTATAGTTCATAAATACTGTTAATTAGTGAAGCGTTAGAAGATATAGATATTATAGCTCCATCAATACGATCGAGGATTTATTTATAAATTTTTATCTTTTTATTATGCTATTATTATATTTCTTATTTGTTATAAATTTATGTAAAATTTATATTTAGAACATAATGTACTCATATTTTTTATGATATGACGATAATAGCATTCATGTTTTATATTTGTAATTATTGTGAGTAAAAAAAAAGTCTCACTCCAAATAGAAAGTTTCATAGCAATTCTAAAAGACGATCACGTTAAAGGACGTGGAGCCTATTATCCTCAGTTTTCTTTTTCTTAAATGAAAATTTATTTTCATAGCAATCGTTATTTTAATATAAAAAATAGACAGAAAGAGGAAAATATTAAAGAAAATATAAAATGAGGATTTTTTTTTTGGAGAAAAAAAAAAGACAGGAAGATTTTTGTAGATTGGGTGTAAACACATGGAAGTTTTTTGTATTATCCCTTAATCCAAACCTCTCAATCATTTGTTGTTGATCAAGTATCATCTCCAAGTTGAATAAATTCTGAAAGAACAAAATAAAGAATATTAATTCAAGTAACAATATTGATGAAACATTAAAATAAATAGCTAAAAGTTTAGATAATTGAAAATTACCATTCGATGGTTCATTTGCACACCCCTAGTATACTCAAGTTAAAATATGTTTTCTTTTTGAAATTTTCGTCTAATATATATTATCTAAAGTTAATGAATTTACATTCTGTACGGACGCTGGAATAGCAATGAAGCAAAATGGCCCGAGGAATCATAGTAACATTTTCCTAGGAGGTATGATTTTTCTAGGATAAATTCAACACTACAACTTCTGTGCATATTCAAGGCAATTAAACTAATGTTTATTAGAGGAGCAAGCTTCAACCCAGTTGGTTAAGATGCTGAATTTCTTCCGGTAGTATCTGGGTTCGACTCTTACCTCCCTTCTCCCCTTAGATTAGAATAGATTTAGGGATATTTATGCCAAAAAAAAAACTAATGTTTACTAGAGCCTAAGTCTTTTTCTACGAGGTGTTTAGTGTTTTACCGGTCAAAAATGTTAAATACCTCATTTTCTGAATGTTTACTCTCAATATATTTGGTAAGCTAATTTTTACATCACATTAAATAAAATTGAATCTATGTTTATACTTAAAATCATTAATAATCTTTATTTTTCTACACGTATACTACTTTGCGATTCAAAGTCAAATTACTGACCAAGCAATGCTTGTTTTTCTACGCGTCAGGTATGCTACTTTGCGATTCAAAATCAAATTACTGACCAATGCTTGTCATTGTCAAGCATGACTTTTGACTAACCGTGTGTGGATATAAGCTAGATTGGGCCCAACACCAGTCCTTTGCCTATATATTTGTTCCCAACTTCTTTCTCTGAATCATGATTATGATTTCTTTAGTCGCCTTTCATCTCTTTTCTTCGACTTGAGCTCTTACTCCTTCTATCACCCCTCTCTTTCCCTAACAACTACTTAGCGTTTCTCTTCAACATCTCATATTTGTGTTTGCATTACTCCTTTTTAGTAACAATCCAAGTTTCCAAGTTTAATATACATATCATCTTTTTATTTTGAAGGTAAGAATGTGACTACTCTTGTATGTTAATTTCGTGCTACTGTCCTAATAACTAATAATGCTATCATGGAGATATCTCAAACCCATCATTTCTATCGTTTTGCTGGCTATTAGACCTGTTGCTGCTTTCATATCTTTATAATTTCCTTTGCTTGTTGATTTTTGCAATTCTGCGTGTAGACCTGATATATTTGATAGCAAAATGAACCTAGAGTAATACTTCTAACTTGTACGATAGGAAAAATGAAGTTAAACAGCTAGTACTTTTTTATCTACTGCTGTATTTGAAGAAGATATTTTATTGTATTGTATTGGTTTTGTGTTAGAGTAGTGGTTCTCTCTATATTTTCCAAAACTAAGCATTATTATGTTACTGCTTTTTTTTTTTTCAAAAAAAAAAAAATTTACTTTTTCATTATCAAATAAGTCTCTCTTTTGCAAATAAATACAGGGACAGAGGAGCAATGGCAACAAATATAGCTCCTGAATTATCAACTAAAGATGATAATTATAGAAAGTGGAGTGTTTGTATGAAGAACTATTTGATAGCTAATGATTTATGGGACATTATTGTATCTCCTGAACTAGAGACTGAATTTGATTTGAAAGCTAAACGGAAAAAGAATGCAGCTGCTTTACATGCAATGCAGATTTGTTGCTCCACAGAAGTGATTCCTCTGATTGAACAACTTGATTCGGCCAAACGATGTTGGGATACTCTGGCAGAAAAATTCCAGCACTTAGCATCTAAAGAAGATGGGGAAGTAGAAGAGGAGGGCCAAGGAGAAAGAGAAGGTGCTGAATTTTCTTTTGTCTATTATTATTATTTTTTTTTTTGGTTGGTTTGTTTCAATAACTTGGAATAATGCTCAATTTACCCCTTTAATTTATGCGTGACATTTAATTCATAATTTTTATTTTTATAATTAATTACATTTTAAATTTAGACAATTCAATGAATTCTAAGGTTTACATACGAATCCTGTATTTTTTTATAATATCAAAGTAATTTTTTATTTATTATCATTTTTAATTTAGAAATAATTTATCTGACACGGTGTAGCTAACTTTTACAAAAGAATATAAAATCCATATGTGAAAGACCTGTAGAACCTCAAATTACATCGAAAGAAAATTAAAAGCCAAAAGCCTGAATCGAAACAGAATAAAACAAGGATGAGCTTCGTGAGATGAGAAGACACCCAAAGTTAAAGCCAAGCTAGAATTGTACTGGCAATTTTTTATTTACGCTTGAATTTGTAAATTGTTAAATAAACCCATACCTCATATGAAAGAAAGAAGCATGTGGAGCATTGATGCTCCAACGTTATTGTATCTCCTAAAGAAAGTAGCCACTTTACTTGCAATGCATATTTCTCGTTGTAGAAATTGTTTCCTCTAATTGAACAACTTGATTCAGCTAAAGCTATGTTGACATACTCTGGCAGAAATATTGCAACACTCAAAATATAAAGAAGAAGTAAACGAAGGTGGAGGTGGAGGAGGAAGAGAAGCGGAGGGCCGAGGGGAAAGAGGAAAAGGACAAAAAGAAGGTGCAATTTTTTTTTTCTTTTAATAATTTGGATTAATTCTCAATTTAGCTCTTTAATTATTATTTATATATATATATAATATTTGATTGAATTACATTTTCATGACATAAATAACTATATTTAAATATAATTTTTCTATGTTTATAGTTTTAATCAATTCAATTTAAAAATTTTATTTTTAAGACTGTAAATAAATTGATTAACAATGATCACATTTCAAACTTTTAAATTAGTTAATTTTTAGAAATAATAATTTTAAACTTATTTTAGTTAGTGGTTATGATTTTTTTATTATTTATGAAAAAATTAATAATAAATAATATTTTTTAAAAGAAATAATAAATAATATTGATTAACTCTAAAATACATTGAATTAATAATTAATAATTAATAATATTATTGAAATTTAGATGCAAATTGACAAAAAAAAAAAAGTTGCATATGCTACACATAACTTATTGAAATTATTATGATATGTTATAGATATTGGATTAAATATTGATAAAGCTTTAACTGATAATTTTTTTTTTTATATTGAAATGAAGAGTTGGTAACTAGTTATTATCATTTACAGGAGATGATAGATTTGAGCCTTTGCGCATGGTGATAGAGAGAGGACATTTGAATGCTGTGAAAAACTTTCTTCAGTCTCATCGAGACACAGTAAAACAAAGGATTGATTTCGGTCAGACGCCTCTATTTATGGCACTTAAACAAGCAAAAATAAATATTGAGGAGGAAATACTTAATTACATGTCCGACTCCCATAGGTCTGTATATGAGTTGCTTGGATTTTCCGTTTACCACAAATTCTTCGGTAAGAATTTGATATTTTTTACTATAAATTTAAGTCTCAATGCATCTCCAATACAAATGCTAATATACATTGAAGATGTGAAGCTGACGTGGACTAGACATTGTCTAGTTGATTTTTTATTTCTAAGAGCATCTTTAATGCTACGGTGGATTCTAGCTGATTTGGCATACTTTAATGGAAGTTGTTCAAGTAATTTTGATAAAGTTACGGTATAGATATTTAACTATTAAAAAGGACTCTCCATTGCTAGATATGCTACTATTAAATTAAAAGGACTCTCCAATGCTAGATGTGTTGCCATTAAATTAAATGATTATTTGTAATTATTTTAAAATAAAATTCGAATTAGAGTTAAAATAGGAATTAGAATACATGTATAACACCCGCACGGAAATAAATTTAAACGGAAAAAATAAAAAATGTTGAATCACAATGTCTATTTGACCCTTTGAAAATAGAGGTTGGAATGGACAATGTAAATTACACATCTTTTTCACGGATTAAATAGAGGATTGGGTTGGAAATTATTTTATTTTATTTTTATAAACTTCCACTTTTAGCTTATGTGGCAACTAAAACTTAGCAATCCAAGATAGCATTGAAGATGCTCTAAACGGTTTTATAGATAATGTCTAGAGTTATGGTGAATTGTGATTGGTTCCAAATTAAATTATAAATTTAAGAAGTAATAAAAAAATAAAATAAAATGGAAAGTGTTGGATTGGATATAAACTTTCTAAATTGAATGTCTATTCTAGATATTTATCCATATTCACACCTTTCATTTTATGGGATACATAATTTATAGGGTAATAAATTT
>CATIWJ010461997.1:0-28605 GCA_949640765.1 Croton laevigatus | reverse complement strand
TGCTATAAAAGTGATTTAAAAAATCACGTTCTAGCTTCTCTCAACTATTAGTAAATCCAGCTTCTAGGTTTGTGTACCAATCAAAGGCTTTGCCTTTTAGAGAGCGAACAAATTGTTTTACCAATAAATTTCCATTGGTTCCAGCATTGTTGCATGTTTTAAAAAAGTGAGCAATATGCTGCCTTGGATTTCCCTTCCCATCAAATTATTAAAATTTTAGAGGTTGGTAATTTATTGGCATTGTCAGATGATCAATTCTTGGAGTATATGGCTTTAAATATGTATATGATAACTGTGTCGAAGTCTCTATCTAATCCTTCAATGCTTCTTTCATAAGCTCTTTTAGTTGGATTGTAGAGATTGACCCATCAGTAGCCAATTGAATGATATTCACAAACTTTGTAGAAGAAGTAACTCCAATGATCTCTTTTTTATGGAGTTGATGTCGTGATGGTGAAGATTCATCAGCTTCGACCACATGCCTCTTTACAGCCATGTTGTCCATCTTTTTTATCAAAGCCTCAATTTGACTGTCATTCTAACGAATAACATTGTTAAGGCTGTCTAGTTGCCCTTTTTATGAGGGCTAGCTACTCCTCACTGATATTGCTTCTGTAATCATGACTGACATTGTACTTGAATCATCTACTTTCAATTTTTCTTTTTGTAATGTCATTAGAGTAAATTCAGCAGTAGAATCATGGCTAATTTCCTTCATATTAGTCAATTCTCATCGTAGATCATCAAGAATTTGTTGTACTAAGGGGGCTTTTTCATACACCATATCAAGCGATTTTGCCTTGATATAAACACGAGGGCTTGCTTCAGAAGTGACAATAACATCAAAATTCATCAGAACTTCATCCTTTTCAGCAGTTCTCACATTTGTAGCAGTTTTTCCTTTCAACACTTAAGCAGAAGAAGCACTGGCTGAGCCTTTTGGTTTGATAGTAGATGCACCACTTGCAGCTTTGTTAGTCATCTTTCGGGTGACAATAATCTTCCTTGGTACCATTAATGATGATTTGAAACTTTAGACTTGTATCTTAAAATTTGCAAAGTGAAGAGATAAGAGGTAGAGACGGTCCTACTAGGCGTGCCAAAAATTTGTATGATCAAATTTTGTATTCCTGAAAATAAAAAACAAATAAAAGATTTTATTTGATTATATTTGCGGTTGCAATCTCTATTAAAAATCGTTTGATTCTTCTCTTTACGATGAACACGATGTGAGGGTCTTGGAGACTTAATCTCGAATCGATTGAGCTTAACTTGAGTTGAACTTGACTTGAACTTCAACTTGAATCAAGCTTTGAACTTGAACCTGAATGACTGCAGAGCTTTGTTGACGATCTTCAGACGAGCCTTTGAACTTTAATGAGAGCTTTGTGTCTTTGATTTGTTAGAGTTTTGAAGATTTGAATTTTCTCTCCCTTCAACCGAAGAGAGACAATCTATTTATAGAGACTTTGGGTCCACCAGGTAAAATGATTTGATTGATCTACTTGGTACATTTCTATTGGTTCTATCTTTTTGATATTATCACATAATTTATTTAATACGGTAGTTATCAAAATAATATTTAAATAACTATTTAATATATAATATGATTATTTAATTTAAATTAATTAATTAGTAAAATTAATTAATTAATACATATTTTTATTTTCCGTGCAGAACAATAACATCAAATAATGATGCAACATACGCCAAAAATTTCATTTGCGTTTTTATAAAATAAATATAAAATCATTAGAATATAATATAATTATATATTTTATTAAATATTTTTAAAAATTATATTATTTTAAATTCACATATTTTACTTTATATCCTATGAAAATTAAGTAATGAAGTCTAAATTTTATTACATAAATAATACTTTCCCATATAATTTTAAAAGTTACTGCCTCTAATTTTTTTTGAATTTTTTATATTTTTTTAGGTTGAATAGATTCAAGTTTGGTGTTAATAGTTTAATGAGTTGGGTTAGGTAGATTAAAGTATTATTATTTATATATTATTAAATTATAGTAATCATATTTTATAACTAACCTAAACTTACTTTAATCTACCTAACTTAACCCATCAAATTATTAATATCAAATTTGAACCTAAATTAGAATTTTAAAATATAAAGAATTCAAAAAATTGAAGGTAATAATAAAATAAATAAAACAATGTGGAGAAAAAAAAAAAAAAGTGGAGTCACATCCCATAGCATTCCAGTTCCAGTCAGCATACAGTTGACACAAAGAATGAGGTGGGGAGTGAGTTGGCAGTGCCATGTAGGCTTCTAACTGGATTTAATTACTTGGGCAACTGGATTGCACCATTAAAGAAACAGAAAAGCAACAATAGTTCAGATCCCTCAAGAAAATGAGGACGACGTCGCATCACATCGTGTCGGTGTGAGAAGCTTTAAAATTTCGAAAGGAGGATAAAAATGTAATTTCATCCAAAAATCCATATGCAAAAAAAAAAAAATTATATTATATTATTGCAATCTACCATTTTCCCGCGGCATTAATTTTGGCTTTTTACTTCCATTTTCTCGCTCTATTTATTTATTTATTTTTTTTTAAAAGAAAATAAAGAATAAAAGAAGAAAAACAGCAGTATGTATTTTGTTTGTTTTGCCACAGAGCAAACACAACAGCGTGAATGAGTGAGCGAGTGAGTCTATGCAAAAGCCAAATTTCTTTTTATTTTTTATATATTCTGTCACTCACTCACTCTCACACAACACTCCACACAAATCAAAATCAAAAATTCAAATTCAAAGCTCGTGACCTTCAATTTTAAATTCTCAATCTGTTTTCCAATCATTTGCTGCTACTTTCTTCTCTGTTCTTCTACTTAAGCAAATCTAACTTAGAGATCTCTTTTCGATGGAGTTCAAGACAAACTGCGTCCAAATAGATCAGTCAAATTCAAAATGAGGTTTTATATTTCGGCCGCTGGGATTAAGAGATTATCCATATACAACTCCGTCGGAAGCGGCGGAGAAAAAGGATCGACGGTGGCGGCCAATCGCCGGATTTCTAGCCGGACTTTTTTGCCGGTGCTACTCTTGTTAGGCATTCTTTTGCCCTTTCTTTTTGTTAGAATTGCGTTTTTGGTCCTTGAATCTGCAACTGCTTGCAATTCTTCATTTGGTAATTATTGCTTCTTCGTTTCTTTATTTGTCGTTTTTCATAACCTTTTCTTGCTGTTGCACCTTTGTACCTTTGCGTTTGTTTATCGAATCGAATCCAATTCAATTTTTTTTCTTATTTACTTAAGTTCAAGCTTTTGGTTTCTGCAGATTGTATGGGATGGAGGATTTTCGGCGGGAGCGATACATCTCTGGTTAGTAAATTTTTTTTAATCACCAAATTACCCTGCTCTTTTCCTTTTTATTACATGTATGATTTATGTTTCTCTTCCAAAGCATACATACTTTTTTCATAGATAAAATGGTATATTGGTCAATGTCCTATGTATGGCATGCCAAGTGTACATTCCTATTAATTTATTTTTCTTTTCTTTTATTGTATTCTTTTTGTATTAGTTTATTTAATTTTGGGAAACAGTAATATATATATATATATATATATATATATATATTTTTTTTTTTTTTTTAAATTAAAACGTATATATTTTGTTTGCTGACAGATAGTTATAGAAGTATATTTTTATTAAAGAAATAATGGAAATGCTAGAATTGAAATCCCAACAAGAGTCAAGACTAGTTACTAGTGGCATCCATTAAAAATAGGTACTTTGTGGGGGCATTTTAGTACTTCTACCTAAAATATATACGAAAGAATGAGAATTGCAGAGCTACAGTATATGGATAAAACTTTGGGTTTAGGAGGAGTGTCGGTATTCTGACGTTGCTTTCTATTCCACGTGGCCAGTTGTCATGCAATGATAATATTCTCTCCAACTTGAACCTTATTAATTCCCAACACCGCACCATAACAAAAGAAATTTAATTATTGCTGAATTTGAGTTTTGCTGCTTCCATGTTGTTGGCATTGAAAACCACAAAGGATTGTCCTTTCTTTGGAGTTGAAAAAGTTAAAAAAAAAAAAGAGTTACAGTACCCTTTTAATGAAAGACGTCAGCCCACGTCAACGCGGTTTAGTCTTGGTCAACGGCTACCGGAATTCTTTTTTTGATGTTGTTGTATTGTGTCATTGCATGTACCCAAATTGAAGACGATGAAAGAAGAGCTGATAAGAGCATTGTTGGAGGCAAAAGAGGGTGACATTAATGATAGAGATAGTTCAGTTGAAATACAATCATTCAATGAGCTTGTCAAAGAAATGACGTCTAAACGACATGACATAAAGTCTTTTGCTTTCAGAACCAAAGCTATGGTATGTTTATAACTCGAGGGTCCATTAATTACTTATGAGAGCGAAACATATTGTTTAATTATTTTCAGTTGTAAACAAATTTATAAATTAAAAATTGAATTGAAATTTAACTACTTCTGCATTACTTGTTAAGCTTCATGTTCAAGTGGCTTTGGGCATCATTTAGTCGACTTGGTATGTTTCTACCTTGGACCACATAGTTTCCAAATCATAAATAGTTGATTTTTTGCATTAACAATATGTGCTAAATGTTTTTGCTTTTTCTTTATTTTTTTTTCTTTTTATTTTTCAAGTTTGTGGTGAAATATGTATTGAGAAAACGATATATATAAATATATATTTGCATAGCTGGCAGCTGTAATACTATCAATGTCCATTCTATTTGTTGGAAGTTTTATTGATTTTAACCTTCTTTTGCATCACTAGTCACAATCCTAATACCAAAGTTCCTTAGGCACCTTTTGATTGACTCGTTAAACTCTGCTTTTTTTCCTTTTCCTTTTTTTTCTCTTTCTTAGGACCACTGGGATTTGAAATCAAAAGCAGTCAGTTTTGTTGCATGGCCATGATCTTCACTTTTTGTTGTTGTTTACAATTGTTGCCAGAATAGTTTACAATTATTATTTATAACTATCAAGATTTGTGCTTTGCAAAACTAAATTAAGCTTAACAAGCTTCCATCCACTTATGGGTATTATCACTAGTTTGCTTATTCTTATTGTGAACACCAAATTTACTTTATACTCTTCTAAGGCTATAATAATTGGTGCACCATGACACTGTGACCATCTTGGCTGGAATACTTCTAAGTTATAATACAATTTCAACATGAACATGAGTAGACCCAAGCCTTCTAATATCTTGTTGAGCATGTTTTATCTTGCAGTTGATACATAATACTGCATCTATATCTATAAATGTGCAAAATGCAGTCAACTGTAAAGGATATATTGTGATTTTCAGGTATAAGTCTCATTTTGTTAGCTGGTCCAGAATTGTCATCCATCTCTTATGGATAGGATTAGGATTTTGCAATAATTTTATTTTAACCAGAGTTTAAGCTAGATAGTTGTCAAAGTTGTATAGAACTCTTGCTGCAATATTTTAAAGGTCATCTTGACTGACATTTCATGTTTTTCCTAAGATGATTTCATCCCATTTTGATGTGAAAATTAGGATGCTTCTTCCAAGTTCCAACTATCTTCTTTCTCATTGATAGAAGTCATCTTTGATTCCCACTGGGCTCTAATTCTACAGTGAGTTTCTTCATAGGTAGATTGCTACCTCTTATATTTGCTTAGTTTTAAGAAGGAACAAAATTTTTTTATGATTGGCTATTGGTCAATCGGAGTACAAAGCCAGCAACTTCTGTTATTGATAGACATGGAGTTTCCATGGTGTTTTATTACTGGATTCCCTATTTAGAATGGTAGGCATCATTTTTATGTGTGGCTGTGGCATGAATTTTTATAACACATGGACTAGGAACGTTACACATTTGTATCATGCATGTATAGATTTGTTGTCTCATACATGTATAGTTTGGCGATGGTGTTTGATATTGCAATTTTTTTTTTCCAAAAAAAAGGCAAAAGTGCAGTATCCTAGTATTGTTTTGTAGCTGTTTATTGTTCTTGAACATTATGTTATATTGCGTGGATCAGGGGCAAGAGGATGTCATTAATCTATCAACATTTTAAAATATTAATCAGTGTCAAGTATTATTATCTCATCTATTTAGAATTCTGTTTCCAATAAATGAGTCTCATTGCTGGTCAAATGTTGCAGCTATCAAAAATGGAGCAAAAGGTGCTATTAGCTAAATGGCAAGAATCAGTATACTGGCATTTAGCTTCACACGGGATTCCAAAGAGCCTACATTGCCTATGTCTAAAATTGGCAGAGGAATATGCTGTTAATGCTGTAGCCCGATCTCGTATACCTCCACCTGAATATGTTTCTCGCTTGGCAGACCCTTCCTTCCATCATGTTGTTCTCATAACTGATAATGTTCTTGCTGCCTCTGTGGTCATATCTTCTACTGTCCAAAACTCAGCTAGTCCTGAGAAATTGGTGTTCCACATAATCACTGACAAGAAAACTTATACCCCAATGCATGCATGGTTTGCTATCAATCCTATTAAATCTGCAATAATGGAAATTAGGGGATTGCATCAATATGACTGGTCTGAGGAAGTGAACAGTGGAGTTAGGGAGATGTTACGGATTCATCGCATTATTTGGAGCCATTACTACGCCAATATGAAAGAAGAAGATTTCCTACATGAGGGAGAGCGCAGAAGAACTCTTGAGGCTTTAAACCCAAGCTGTCTGTCCCTTTTGAATCATCTTCGGATTTATATCCCTGAGGTATTACTAAAAAATTTGATATGATCTTCTATGATTGGATAGATGATGTTGAATGTATGAAGTATTTAATAATTATAGATCTATCATTTGACTTTATAGCTGTTTCCCGGTCTCAACAAGATAGTTTTCTTGGATGACGATGTAGTGGTGCAACATGACATATCAGCTTTGTGGGAGTTGGATCTCAACAAGAAAGTTGTTGGTGCTGTTGTCGACTCGTGTGGTGGGAACTGCTGCCCAGGAAGAAGATATAAAGATTATTTGAATTTTTCTCATTCACTAATTTCGTCCAACTTTCATCCTGAACGTTGTGCTTGGCTCTATGGCATGAATATCTTTGATCTCGACACTTGGAGGAGAGCCAATATCACAACAAATTACCACAAATGGTTGAGACATGTAAGTAAATTCTCTCTTCTAAATTCATCGAAAGCAGCATGTTACTTTGGAAAATCTCTTATTATGAACATAAAATTTTTGTTTTTGCTGTGGATTGCAGAACCTTGAATCTGGATTAGAATTGTGGGAACCAGGGGCACTTCCAGCGGGCCTACTTGCTTTCGAGGGTCACGTGCATTTGATTGACCCTTCATGGCACCTTGCTGGACTAGGTAACAGACCTCCACGTGTTCAAAGAGATAAGTCGGAATTGGAAGCTGCTACTGTTGTACATTTCAGTGGCCCTGCAAAGCCGTGGCTGGAGATTGGATTCTCAGAGGTACAAAGTTTGTGGAATAGATACGTTAATTTTTCAAATGAGTTTATTACGAAATGTAGTATTATTGGGTGAAGAGGACCAAGTGCTCTCACCTGCACATATTATCTAAAAATGAAACTCAAGAGGGAAGAAGGTTTTGCCTTCAGCCTCTGCTCACACGGCAATGGGACCTCAACAAATATGATGATTTGTTGTTTCCTGTCCATAATACGAATAGTTTAAACTACACAATAGGTCAGGATCTTCAAGCTTGAAGAGTGAATGATCATGGATGTAACATTTTAACATTGTATATTAATTTTAGCCAGCCAATCCAATTTAGTTAACTTTTCCTATTATTATTCTGTTCTGAGAACCTATTATTAGTGCTGCTTTTGGATGCAATTTCTTTTTCTTCATCGAACAGAGATATCAGGCATAAGCTGAAGAAATTGTTTGTAATATGCAATTAAATGTTTTATCAATGGATTCTGAACTAAGAACCTGCTTAAGCAATGCAGTACAAGGAGTTGGTTGCTTTAGATGGTAAAATATTTTTCAAAACACCCCAAATGAATAGTTGAACCTTGGGTAGTACTTGAAGTCGCCATACTAATGGCCTAAAATCTCCATCTTGTGGATTAGAACCTGCATGTAATTGTCTGACTTTGTTGATGATAACAAGATCAGACCAAAAAAGAGCTCAATGCCAAAACAGATTGTATGTTCTCCATAGCATTGCATCCTAATGGAATCTTGAGAATAGCTTGAATTTCATTCAAACTAAAAAGCTCCATAATCTTTTGGACATCCCATTCCCTCCTGTTTTTTTTTTTTTTTTGAAATGACACGTCAGAAATAGGAAGGGGAATCTTGGTTCAACGGTAAAGTTGTTGCTATACGTGACTAAAAGGTCATGGGTTCCCCGTTACAAACGCATCATTCTAGTCTATATCCCTGAGCACATACCTTCGAGTATTCAACTATTCTAAACTCTTTTAAGGAAAGAGAAAATCAGAGTACAAGAAATGTACACAACTAGTCTAACCTACTATCCCATTGAATTTCAGATTTCAATAGATCCCCAGCTTTATTATTTTACAGAGCTAAAACAACTCAGATAATTTTTTAAGTTGATCCACCAACTTACCTTAACACTTTTCTAATATAGAGAAGGCTACTTTGCTAACCAATACTTCGAAATTTATTCCAAAAGCTCCATAACAGACAAATTTTCAAATTTTAGAAAACTCCTACCAATTAGAGGTTACAAGAAATCGAGAATAGATAAAAGAAAATACCAAGTATAAGAATGAAAAATTTTCAAAAAGTCAGAAAAATTTTCAAGAAAATAAGAATGAAAACCAAGAATTTTTTTTTTCCTAAAATAAAGTTGATAATAAAATTATTTTCTTAAAAAAAAAAAAAACTTTGTAAGTTTTTAAACATAGGAGACAGGCTAAATATTTTTTGAGAAAGAAAAATCTTAAACAGAGGTTGGTGCAAGAAAGGAAAAAAAGTGTTTGGGATTTTTAGCAAAATAGCACAAATATATTATGGACACTAAAAATAGCACAAAAGTTCTAAAATTAACAAAAAAAAAAAAATACTCCCTCCCTTTTTTTCATTTCTTTATATTTCAAACAGCATGTTTAGGTTGAAGTTTGGTGTTGATAATTTGATGGGTTAGGTTAGGTAGATTAAAATAAATTTAGGTTAGTTATAAAATATGATTACTGTAGTTTAATAATATATAAATACTATTTTAATCTACCTAACACAACCCATCAAACAATCAACGCCAAACTTGAATCTACTCAACCCTAAAATTTGTAAACAAACGACAAAAACGGAGGGAGTAACATATTAGACCTACATATTTCTGAAAATGCCAAAACTACCCTTTGTTCTAAAATATGAATTTATTTTCTTTTAAAAACATAAAAATAAAAAATTCAGATTGTCACCATTTTCATGCAAAATAGAGCATAATTTTCGATGATCTCGCTGCCGCTGTTTTGGCTCCATTCACCGTCAAAATGGCCTAGCCGGAGTCGCCAATCACTAGCCAGGCAACAGCAACCTCAACCTGCACCATAGCTCCAACGAATGGCGGTTGGAATGGCCGGAATATTCATTGTAAGCTTTTATGGCCGAAGCTTTCTGATCAACTTCCGAGGCCTTTCGGTTATCATCTGTAAAATCTAAAGGCATCATTGAACTCTCCTCTCAAAGAGTTTCAATTTGATGTAGTAGTTTGCACCGATCACTATTGTATTTTGATGGCCGAGGAGAGAGAAATAGACTTTTTTTGCCTTTTTTTCCCGGCCACATATAGTGGAGTCACGAGAAAATAAGACTATATTTAGAATCTAAGAGTTGAGAGCTTTCCGATAACATCATTTGTTATGTTTCATCGTCGTTGAAAATTTTCGGTGATCCAATAAAGATGATAGTAAAATTCAGTAAACTTTAATAACAATCAATAAAATTGAAGAATGATTGATTCTTAATGATTTTTATTGAATCATATTGATTCTCGTATATTCAATAACAAAAAACAAAATCATTACTGATTCTTATTGAATCTTATTAATTCTTGCATATAATTATCATTTGAATAAATAATAAACATCAATAACAAAGTAATTTATTTATTTATGATGTTTATTGATTAGTATTGATGTTTATTGATATTTATTGATGATTATTTATTTACATTGAACCCTTTATTGATTCTTATTTATATTTATTGATTCTCATTAATGTTTATTGATGGTTTATTGATTTGTTATTGATGTTTGTTGATTCTTATTTAAATGATAAACAACTTGCCTTCAAGAATTGATGAGCAACAAGTTGACCATGTTCCTGACATAGAAAAATTTGCTGGAAGATATTGATTTTCTTCCTTGGATGAGCTAAGAGTTCAACAACAATCTGATTTTCCCAGCAGCGATAAATTCCCTGTTGATGCCATTGCCATTGCTATGTATGCTTCAAATACTAATGTAAAATAGCCAGTTTACTCTCAAAGTAACACAAAAAATAGGGAAAATAAGCACTGTGAACTACTTTCGGATCTATTTCTTCCTCAATATATATATATATATATATATACAACAAAATATAAAACTCCATCATACATTGCAGCTGCAGCCTTCCTAATCATGCACTGCTTCTCCTTAAATAAATTTAAAACAAATTTGGTTCTGTAATTTTTGAATCCACTTTTGAGTGCAGTAACCTCAGTTTTACCAAGTTCAACCTTATGACTAGCTTACCAGCGTAATTTACCATCTCAAGAATAGTAATTGAAGAACAAAGAAGAAATAGAGAATAATAGAAAAGAAAGAAAAACTAGAATTAGTCCTATTATGATCTTTGCTTCTACTGCTGGCTTCTGGGTTTTTTTATTCAATCAATCCCTTGGAATTGGTCTGAGATTGAAAGATTGACGATTGAAGGGAGATCTTCATCACCGGTTTGAAATAGTCCAGATCGGGAATCTAAATCTGAGAAGTCCATTTTGTACAAGTTTGAATCCTCAACGGCAAAGGAAAAAGGAAATCTAAAGATGGTTTCTCTGACGATTGCAAATAGAAGATGGATTCACCGGAAATCGGAGTATTGAACAAACTGGCAACATCTTTTTCTTCTGTTTTTTTGGTTTTGTTTTAGTCCTTATAATTTTTTACTTGTCCCAAATATCTAGATGTGCTATGGGTAATTTGTTTTACAGTTTCTGGGTAGGCAGTCTTTCCGACAATTGCTGTATTACATATTCATTTCTTTCGTAGTAAAATTACGAACAGAATACTATTATCCTTTATAAAAAAAAAGAATCAGAATATGATGAGGAAGCCGATGGAATACACTATCGAGAATTTGAAACAAACAAAATATAGAATCATCTTGAGGGAGAAATATGACTGAGACTTGAAAAGTATCAGGTTCGGAATAAAAATGGGTGAATCGAAAATAAAGAAGAAGATTGAAGAAGAAGCAACAGCCTCAAAGGAAGAGAAGATCATCATCAATTGATTGAAAAACTAAATTTAAATTGATTGAAAATAATAGGGAATGAAACCCTAGAAAATTGATTTGAAAAAAAAAATCTGAAAAATCAATAAATTGGAATTGATAAAAAAAAAAAAAAGATTGAAATCATTAACAAATTGATTCAACAAATATAAGAGAAATCATCATATGAAACTTAAATGGGAAGAACATCAATAATCAAACTGAAATTGAAGAAAATTAAAAGATATACCTCAACAAAAATCAGAGAAATTTATAAGCAGCTAAATCATCTAGTAGTAGAAACAATGAAGTAATCCATCAAAATAAGGAAGAAGAGAATGATTCTGATAAGAAGAAGACAAAATGTCGCGAAAACAGAGAAGTAAAAGGAAGAAGAAAGAAAGCAAACACTAGAGCAGAAATCGAATAAAGAAATTGAAGATCAATAACGGAAAATTATGAAGAAACGAAGGAAATAAACTCGTTTGTTTACTGAGAAAATGATAGAAAAATTGTAAAATTACAAAATAACTCAAGACTATGCTATTAAACCTATTAATTCTAATAACTAGAAATGATTGTAAACTTTTTAGAAGTAAATCTTTTCATTTTCGTGTAAGTTCTTTGGATTATGGTTAATAACCATTTTGAGTATTAATTTTTGAGAGAAAATTAAATTTTGAATATCTTGAATTTAGTTTGCATTCCCTCTTTGTACTCTATTACATTTTCTAATTTTATAGATAAATTTGCCTTTTTTTTTTGTCTTCTAATTGATTTTCTATCAATCAATCTTCGTATCAAAAAAATATTTATTGTGGATATCTTCAGAAATCTAAGGTGTACATGCCATTCAAGTATTTCATGGATGAGGGATTTCTAATTTTATATGATTTTATTAATCATCAAAATAAAAACAAAGTTATTGTACACTTTCTTAGGGAACCTAGAAATTACCATAACGAAAAATGCATCGAAAAAGAAATTTGATATCTGGATCTAGGGTGGCAATTCGTGTTTATGGATCGTGTTCGTGTCGTGTCAAGATGATTAATTAACATATTAAGCGTAAACCCAAACTCAACTCATTAACTTGTCGTGTTGACACAACTCGTTAAAATTCATGTTCGTTTCATGTCAACTCACGTAACCCATTTCATATAATTCTCTCATTAAGTTGTATATATATATTTTTACACAATTCATTTAACCCATTGATTTAATAATGGTAAAAATAAAAAATCATGATTTTAACTTCAACTTGAGCAGAGGCAAGGGCTCAAAGGACAGCTGGAGAGGTACAATGGATGGCGTGCCAATGATGGACAAGGAGGGTGATAATTGGCTGAGAAGGGAGGCAGAGCGGAGGAGAACAAAAATAAAATGAACGTAGGAAGAAGAAAAAAAGAAGGATGGCTTAACAAATAAAGGTTTAAAGTTCATTCAATTTGCTAATTTATTTCCTTTGATTATATTTTTTAATATAATTGTATTATATTAAAATGTCAAAATAACATCTGACACAGTGTATTTAAAAAAATTCAATATTATATACTACCGTTTTAAAAAAAAAGCAAAATTAGGGCAAATGGGTGTTTTAAAATAATAGAAAAGTTGATATTTTGAATATAAGTCAGACAAAAATGCACTTTGTCTTGTACTGAATGTAAATTGTCTTTTAGTTTTTATTGAATAGATATAACTTGCGGGTAAAATGGGAAGAAAATTATAGAGAAAAATGAGATGAATAATAATTTTTATTATTTTATTGAAACGGAGGTAGTATCATAATTTATAATGGGTTAAAGGGTAGTGTTGTGTCAACATATGATTCGAATTGTTTAAATTCGTTTTTTTTATCAAGTCGTGTTTATCGTTTTGTCAACCCATTAAGACTTAATTTAAACCTATTAATTTTTTGTGTTAGTTTTTTCAGGATGTTAACACATTTTGCCACCCCTATCTGGATCACTTCTAGGATCCATGTGCTTATTTAATTCAAAAGAAATGGACAAAAACTAATTTTTAGGGGTCTTTTGGATTGAGAGATTTTAACCGATAGAATTCAGACATTCTATATAATCATCGTATTCCATCATTCGTTATTTAAAAATTGGACAAGAATATATGAAATTAGTAGATTCCATGATAGCTTAAATTCATCATTTTCGAAGAGAGAAATCTCATATAAAAGGTGGGATTTCATCAATTAAAATAACCTTCAAATTTTATTAAACCATCTGCGTACATCCATTATTGCCGTAAATTCTAACGGAAGGTTGTGTTTAAAAGAGAGAGAAAGTTTCAGAAATACAAATATATCCTTTAAGCGGTCTTAAAAACAGAAATCAAAATTAGGTTAAGGCTTTACAAGATCATAACTTCTCTTTATTAATCATTTCTGACTTCCCTGTACCTACAAACAATAATGATAATTTTATGTTAATAAGAAATTTGAAGATGCAATCTAGGCTACATCATTATATAATTTGTGTTTAATCAGTGTGGTTTTATTCAAAAATAATGGAGGAGAAGTTAATTTTACTAAATAATTAAGTGAAAGCTATCTGCTTTTCTAGTTTATGATGTTATGGATTATCTACAATGTCAAAACAGGATATTAGATAGCAAATTAGCTTTTATTTGAAAGATTTAATCTTTTCTAGTAAGAACATAGAATTTACGGGAACGAAGGTCAGCTCAATTGGTAAAGCATTGACATTCTAAATTAGAGGTTTAAAGTTTGAATCTCACACCCTTCCCCATATGACTTTTTAATGGGGTTTATAAAAAAGTGAGTTCCTTAGTAATTAGTTTATGTAAAACTAAAGGGCGAACAAGTATTCCAATTATATTCCTAATTCTACCTCATGAATTTCATACATTTTACTGGATTATTAAACAACGGAATTAGACATTCTATTCATTCACATTCCATAAATTTCAATATTTTTCCCAACAATTTCTTTTTGTTGTTTTTTTTTTTTCCTTATTTATTTTTTCCACTTTCACTTTCTTTTAGATTTCCCCATTTTATTCAAAGAATCTCATTGATTCAAATTTTTCTCTTTTTTCTTTTTCTTTTTCTATTATTTGACACTATCCAGCGGTTTATTTGCACTTCTAATTTCAAATTCTAAATTTGCACACTAAAAATTTACCAAAATCAATTACTCCATCCATTTCACAATAAAAGTCTTATTTTCAGTTCTAAAAAATAATAAGAAAGGTTAATTTTTTTACCCATTTATAATTCTTTTTGATAATTTTTCCTATTATTAGATATTTGGTATATAATTTAAAAAATTTTGTCTTATAATTATCATGTACTATTAGATGGGTGAAATAGAAAAATTTAAAATTATCTATAAAATGAAATTGTTTTATGGGGGGAAAAAACAAACGGAACTCTTATCTTGAGACGAAGAGAGCACATATCATTCCTTCACAATTCAACTATGACAATTAAATTTATCAAAAAAGAAATTCCATTTAGTATCAATATTTTGCAAAATCATATTTCCTTCCTTAAAATTTGAATTTCGCATGAAAATGACCAAATTTATTACTCCTACTTCTCCAAGTAAAACTATTCGGCCATAAAGTTCATCATCGGTGAATTGTTTCCATTCATTTAAATCCAAAACCATGCTCAAACATTTCTCCAAACCTAAGTCATAATTTATTTCAAATTCATCATACCAAAATCACGACTTTCATAAATTTAGAGTATCATATATTTATGAAATGTTTATGGATAAAGTGAAAATTCTCAATTTTCTTACCTTGATTCACTATTGAACCTATGACTTCTAACTCTTGATTTCTTCCAAATAATCAACCTTCCTTAAAAACAAATTGTAGGAAGTGAAAATACTAATCTAAAGCTTTGTTTTTTGGGGGTGTACTAAAGCAAGATTCTCCTACTAATATGATGAAGTAAAATTGGAGAAAATGAAAGAGAGGGGTTTGGCAAGAGGACCAAGGTGAAGTGTTCTTGAAAATATTAGTGTTAATTGGATTTTATCACTTATGTGACATATGTCCAATAGTTAGTTAGAAATATATAATAGAAAAACAATACGTTGATACATAAAACAACCACATGTTTTGATGAGATTAAAGTTTAGGACAGTGAGTCTCTATAATACATATAAGTAGAAATGATTAAAAATCAGGTAGCCACCCACGCACCCATATTACCTGCATCAAAATCTCTATTTTAGCTTCAACCAAAAGCCAAAAAAAAAAGGAAATAGAAGCTAAAATTTGGGAAATCTTACACAAGTTGAAGAGCAGTTTGATCGGAGCGCGAGTAATGGTGATTGGGTTGAAGAAGGTTTACAGGTATCAAATTCCTATCATATGTTTGTGACTGTGAAGCCACAGACTCATACATTAACTGTTGCTGCTCTTGTGCTCTCTCATTTTCAGCTATCTGCACCAAAATTACATCTAATTATTTTCTAAATAAGCTAAAGAGGCAAATGACAGGTTAGAGTGATGCGCTGCCTGAGTTCAGGAATTCGAATCCTTATAATTTGAATAAAAACTTAATTTGCTGATAAAAAAATAAATAATCTAAAGAGAAAGTGAAAGAGAAGCAGAACAAAACCTTTGCTCGTAAGTACATGTTATCATTTTGCAGCTCAATCTCCTGCATCCACCATTATTGAATAATTAACATCAAATATATACATATATATAGCACTATAAATATACTCCCAAATATCATTATGACTTACCCTTTTCTGCATGTATTCAATTTCAGCAAATAACAATTCATTCTGGTAGAAAAATTAAGATTTTTTAGTCCAAACCCAAAATAAAACAATAATCTAAAAAAAAGCAAAATTAATTTGTACTACACCTTTTTGGACCTAATTTTGCTGATTCCTTTCTCCAGTCTGCTCTCTAAGTTCTTGAGTTCCTTGAAGGACATAGAACTAAGTGACTCTCCCAAGATGTGCCTATTTGTAATTCCAAACAAATGTCAATCACTGTTTAAACTTTCTAAAATTAAGGGCCGCTTTCGAATAAATGAATTCGACATATTTTGCATAATTCACTTTGACGTCAAGTCTAGAAAATAAATTGAAACATGGGTGTGAATTTTAAATTAGCTATTTCAACATATTAAATGCATTTGCGAATGACATTTACAAATGAATTCTAAAATTATAATTCATTCATTCTGAAGGTTAACAAAGGTTCTTACCTGTTCAAGTTTTGAGTTTCTCGAATTTGTCTTCGTAGTTTGCTGGCTTCTTGTTGATAGAACTGAAGCTCAAACAAATATAATTGTATAGGAAAGGCTCAACCTTTAAACAATAACTAAGGTTCATAGTATAATTCAAAATTATGGCAACTAATAGAAACAAAATGTTTCTTAATTTTACCTGTGTGTTAGCTTCAGAAGCAGATTGTGGGTTTGTGGAGTCTGAACTGGCTTTCTTGTACCTATCAATTGTTGCTCTGACACTGTAAATGTCATACATGCAGTTTGGTTATACGATCTCAAGAACATGACTTAACTTGGGGAAATTTTTAATTTTATGAATTTCAAAGAATTAATGTATCTTTAAAAAAAATAATGAAATTACATGCTATATGTAGTTGTATGATGTGACAACAAAAGGTAGCCGGTGCACAAAGGCATCCTGCATTTACACAGGGTTCATAAAAGAGCCGTACAACCAAAAATGTAAATATAAGCAGTCTTACGCTACATTTACTAAAAGAGTAAAAATTCAAATAATTCACTTAAAAACATTTAAAGAAAAACTAATTTAATAAAAATTGTCTTTGCATTATAATTACAAATAGTTGCATTGTTTGATTTAATATACAGAGTCAAATTTCCGAAACTTCGACCTATTGTATTTGATTTGAGAACAATCTAAATAGCTAAAAGTTTAAAAAAAAAAAAAAAAGATTAACATTAATGTGTCTAATAATTAGTAGGACACAATGTATAGAACGGTACAAAAGAATTGGTGATGGTATTGAAGCTACTTATAGTTTACAGGACAAGATGTGGAATCATTTTTGTTTTCCCTAGTTTATATCAAAAGTACGCAGCAAATGATAAATACTCAGAAAGCACCGAACTTTATAATACTCATCATCAGCAGAGGGTTGTGTCATGTCTGTACTTTGCAATTATATTTCATAGCTAATATTATTAAAGAGAATAAGTGTTTTTATTTATCATTTCACCATATACTATACTTTAAAAGGTTCAATACCCATTCAAGTTGGTTAAGCGAACCCAAACTGATATCGAAATTTCTGTTACCTAAAACTGAATCAATGCATATTGGAAACCGATACTGATATCAAAAATATTTGGTTACCGAAATTCCGTTAGCTAGGAAAAAAATGATATGTACCAAATACCGAACTTTTGATTTGAAGTCATATTCTATTTATTTGATTTCAAAATAAAAATGATAGTATAAGTATGTTGATAAAGTTAGGTTAGTTTTCGGTATTTTGGTTATTATAGAAATTTTAAGTTTGATAACTGCAATCGAAAATGATCACCAAATTACCAAAAATTGAAAACCAAAATTCGGTATTGATAACCGATTTTTCCCATCAGTTTCAGGTCTATTTTCGGTAGTAACGGAAATCTTCTCTGCCCTACCCTATAGGTCCTTTACTCGCTTTTTTGTTATTTTATGTGTGATTTACCTCATAACAAAATCGGTTCAAATATTTTGGCTTTTAATATGAATTTAAGACATTAATGTTGTGTATATCGATCTATAAAGTATATAAAAACTAAAGCCTATGTGATGATATGTCATAATATGAACAAAGAATTAGCTTATATTTTATTCTGTTAAATTTTTTATTTTTAATTTAATTATATTTCACTTTTAAAAACTTTTTATCTTCCTATATGTAACCACTTATCATTTATAATTAATATTTTATATTAATAATCATTTTATTTTTTCTTATAATTAATAATAGAAATAATAAATTTCTGAAATTAATAACAAAATGTTTTGAATTTTTTAATGATATATTTTATTATATATATATATAATTTATACGATATAAAAATTATTAAAAAATATTAATAAAATTGTTATTTGAAATAGTTAAATTATAATATTGTCAAATATAAGAATTCAAAATATTATACATATAATATAATGAAAATGTGGATATATTTGACAGTTCTAATATAGCAACAATAAGCTTTAGTCCCAAACAAGTTAGGATCGGCTGTATTGATCTTCCAACGGTGAATCTTACCGAACTGAAAAATAGCAGTCATCACAAGCCTTAGATTCTTTTGACCACATAGATTCTATGCCTCCACTCAAATTTGTTCTATTTGAAAGTTCTAATAGGATGTTAATTTATAATTATAAAATACAAAATTCAGCCTACAAAATTTATATATAAAATATAATATTTATAATTTCTTTAAATAAAAATTAAGTTAATATCGCATATCGTGCGGGTAAACACCCAGTGGTAATAAAAACTTAAGATTAATTGAATTTTCTATGAACAAAAAATCTCAAACTAGTTACTATATTAAAATCATGCCTCTACATCACACTACACCCAAATCCTATGCGATAAACATTCAAATTAACTCTAAATTTGATATTTATTACTCACTCCATCAATAAATATCTGTCTCATTTCAACATCTACTGTCATCAAATAAATGCCACCCTTATAAATTAAAAAAAGTAATAATAAATCTAATTTATTTAGTTCCAACTTAAGAAAGAGAACTGAAAATTGCAGATGAATTTGTTTAAAAATATGACAAATAGAAACTACACAATTGTTTGATTTACTAAGCATTATACAGCTATTCATATGAAAAATATATAAGAATTTTTCAATATGTTGTCTTTCTATGTTACTCACCTTAAAGATTAAATGGTTAGGATTAACCTCAAAATTTGGTTGGCCTAATTTCAAAACACTACTGTGTTTATATATTTATTACCTTGTATTATCTTTAAATTGAATTCATTAATTATCAATTTTATTATCATCCATATAAAAAAATTAATTATCTTCCATTTTATTTTATTATTTTTTATAAAACTTTGACATTTTTCTGTATTTTTTAAATTATATTCTTCTTTTTTTTTTACATCGATATTTACGCACACATCCAACACACGCTTTCAAAGAGGGAAAATTGACCGGGCATCTATCCTTTTAAATTATATTCTTCATTAATTTAATTATTTTTTTTAAAATACTGTAGAGGACACTATATATAGCACATGCAATGCAAATATCAAAGAAAAGAAGTCAAAAAAAAAAAAAAATTTGTACTGTGGGCCAATGCATAGTTGAATTCTGGAAGGAGCTGTGATCAAAATGTTCAATAAATATCAAAAAAGAAAAATAAAAACTTGTGCCCTCCCCTCTAGGCGACCAAGCCTAGAAAGGAGGAGGATCAGACGTGAATTTTGAACCTTAATTTTGTCGAGGCACTGATTGGTTGCCTCTGCTAACCTGGCAGAATAAAGAGGCCTATCATTGGCTGAAAGGCTTATTATTATTAACTGCTAACTAATACCCATACACATAATATCATACCAACGTGACATTTCTTAGTACTTCCTTTGCTAATAAACCAAACCCCACTTTTATCCAATTTCCCTTACATTATATATATTTTAATAGAAGATTATGATTAGAATAATCTTATTTTACAAATATGAATAATCAATACTCTAATTAGACACATGGAAGCTTGATTATACGTTAAAAAAAAGGAAGCTTGATTAGATAACGAAAATCACATAAATTTAATCGTGGGTTCGAATTTTTATCAAAATTAGGCCACGATCGGATTATTCAAAAGTATAAATAATATGAATTAATAGAAATTTTTGGTGTTCTTTTTATTTTGTTAAAGATGAAAACTCATAATATATATATAAATATCTGAGATCATATTAAAGAAAAAGAAAAGAAAAGATATTCTATTACAAATGGAAAACTGGAATTAGTAAAGAGAGGGAAGGAGGGAGTGAAAATATAGGAATTGAAGAGTGAAAAATGATGAATATTTGTCGTGGAGTGAACAGACACAGTACAGAAAGATGGCAGCAGAAATAGGAGGTTCAGCCCCCATCCCCATCCCTATCCCCATACGCCAAAACAAAAGTTGAATTCTTCTGATTGGTTCGTACCCTTTTGTTTTCTGTTCTCCCATCAATTCAACTTAAATGACCTTCCTTTCCTCCCTCGAATATTACTGTCTTTTGTCATCTAAATGGGCAAGCATATAATCCCATTTCTATTTATCTTATTTCCTTAATCGTCTTTCTTTTTTCTTTCACTTTAGGGTTTATTATTAGAATCAAAGATTGTGTATTCAACGGAAATATTAATTTCTTTCTTCTGCACACTTTCTGATATATATATACCTTACTTTCTTCAAATATGAAAAACAACTCTTTTCAAACTTTCACCGTAATTGCTTCATCTTTCGCTTTTAATCAAACTACATAATATAATTTTATCTTAGAAACAAGAAAATGTTGAATTTTCAAGAATTAAAGAAAAGAAAAATGGGAAACTTTGAACCCAAAGAGATTATATGAAAAGTTAAGTTTAGTAGTAGTGTAAGAATGATGACACACAACCACCTTCATTGTCAGATATGAAGAAACTGAAAAATCATTTCTGACGTGACCAAAGATTCGTAAGTTTTCTAACTACGACATATATAATTACATAAAGAAAAGAAAAGAAATTAACCCTAAATTTAATCTTCAAGACAAGGCTAAAATGGTCATAACTCATTACAAATCTAGATACCCAAATATTCTTCCCCTTATTCTCACCTTTTAGGAGTTAAATTTTTTTTGCTGAAGCCATAAACCTAACCCTTAGATTAATTTTATCAGAGGGCAAAAGGGTAAAATATTGGTGACAAAATGATGATATATGACAAGTTCTTGTTTAGATTTGATTGAAGATATGATCAGTTGTGTGATGATTTAAGAAATACCCATTTAAGAATCTGAAAACCCTAATCTACAATTGAAGAAATGTAACTGAACAAAACGTCAACTGATACTTCACAAATTAGAGAGAAATACAAGCAAAGCGAAAAAAGATCTTGTTTATTTTAAAAAATATTTATCTAGACCGGTTTCAAGAGATCACTCACTGACAAAAAATACCATAAACCCTAAGTTATTATACTTTGATTTCTTTATTTTCTTTAGATCTGAATAATAATCAATCAAAAACAGCAAAACAAACCAAAGAAGAGAAATAAAAAATGGGAAAAAGAAAGAAAGAGAAGTGAACCTGTTATTAGCATATTCATAGAGGCGGCCGCGGCTAGAAAAGACTACGAGAGCAACTTCAGCGTCACAGAGAACAGACAATTCATAGGCTTTCTTGAGCAAACCATTTCTACGCTTGCAAAAGGTGACTTGCCTGTTTGTAGTATTTTCAATTCTTTTGATTTCAATTTTGCCTCTTCCCGATTTCCTGTGGGAAGGGCCATCATCCGGTTCTTGATTATGGAAATCCGTGGTTGCAGCCTATTTTCCAAAAAAATAATAAAATCAGCTTAAAATAAGCATAAATTTCAGACCAAAACAAGAAAGAGTAATTGGGTTACGTTTGTTTGATTTTAGTGTTGTTTGTCTGGTGAGAAAAATATATACTAACCTGATAAGAAAACAAAAGAAAAGAAAGGAAAAAAGAGTATTTTATTTGAAGTTGTTGAATCTCCTTTTTTTTTGGTGTTTCTCTGTGTATTGATTATAGGTCTTTAACAATAGTAAGAGATGCAGAAAATGGAAAAAGGGGTAGTTATATCAAGTAGGTATATAAGGACATGAAAATAGACCTTTCAACAACTGATAATAAGCAAAAGATACTGTTAAAAAATTATTCTTCCTCTGTAAAATGGGTCTACAATAATACGTATTATTTGGTAAATGTATTTAATTGGATTATATTATAGTTTATGGTCCATCTCCATTCCTTCATGTGTGTTTGAAAGTGACTGGTAATGCTGCTTAATCACATCTCATCTCATGCCTTCCATACCCAAGTTGCAGTTTCTGCTTTTTAATACTTTTGCTTTTTCCATTTCAACTTGAAATTTGCTAACTTCACATCCTTTCTTTCTTTTACATTGGAAAAAGGGAAAAAAATTACATAATGGCAAAAGCTGTTTGTCTCGCGAGACAAACAGCATAACCTTTTTTGTTTTTAGCACGGCACAGTCATATAAAATGTATAATACAGAGTCGATTTCTGTGAACTGCAATTCACTAAAATTGATCTCGGAACTCAGTATAGACAATTTATTGTGCGAGACGAAATAAAAATAAAAAGAAAATCAAAATTGTGGAGTTCTCGAAGTTCTTGTTCGAGAACTATAGAAATCCTCTTACATAATATGTGACATTTTTCTTTTGTTTTTAACAAACTCATTTAATGTCTTGGAGCTATCAGCGGTTACGAATAACTAACTCAAACCTCAAACCGGACCTAGCTTATCATATTTTTGAGATAAATAGCACCAAGTAACCACTTTACTATTTCAAAATACGAGCAGTCATCGGTGAGTTTCTCAAATGTGGCTACCTTTTCCCTTTGACATTAATATTGGACTGATTGGTTATAATAGGGCAAGAGATGAGGTTAATTTTGTGGCAGTTAAATGAGAAATGATTCAGTAAATGAGTCTTCTCAAGGGGAGGATCTGAACCATATCTTGATTAGCATTAGAGGAATTATATCTGTAGGTATAAATAGTAGCAAATTAATTGGTCAGCTGATATGGGAATTTGTTTGAAGGCACTGGTCACAGAAATGAATTTATTAGTGCATATGGCTGACATTATATATATATATATTTGTAAATTCAGATTTTATTTTGTTTCTAGTATTATAATTAGAACTTTATATTTCTTAATTAATTATAATATTATAACAAAATGACATTTGTATTTATAAATATCTTACAATGTGTACCTTTTTTTTTCATTGTAAATTCATTTATTGCCATAAATATTATACTTAATATATATTAATTTATTATATGTATATCTTAAATACAAATTTTATAAATAATTTTAATCAGTTATCACAAAACAAAATATATCTCATTGCCTATAAAAAAATAAAAATCATTTTGGGAATTAACATGGTAATTTTATTATAGACTACTAAGTCGAGTCTCATATGATTGTCCCATATCATCGGGATTCTCTTCCTCCAGTTTAGATGCACACCTAGGCATAGCCTAGTAGCAAATGTGTTTACGATTCATGAAATAAACCAAGATTCAAATCCCCAATTTAAAAAAAAAATCATCATATATTTATAATTATAATAATTTAGTTTATTATAGATCCTAAATTTTTCTATTTTTCTATTCGAATAAATATATCCCGTGCCATGTGTGGAGTATTAATATTTCAAAATATAAAAATAAAATTTCAAATTATTGTGATAATTAATAACTTAAAATATTTTTATTATAGTAACAAAACTTATATTACAAACCGATTATCAAAAATTAATAAATGAGCTATGAAATATATTTTCATGTTTTTTATTTAATTTTTCAATATGGCATAAACACTATATAAAAGAACAATTTACGGATAATATTACTGTAGTTAACTTTTTAAAACAAAAAGTTATATTGAAAGGAATTTTTTTTTTTTTTTTAACTTCCACAATAGTTCATTATAATATAATTAATATTATATTCTTTGTGTTCATTAGTGCAACTATGTTGAATAGTATTTATAATTTATTTAATATAATTATAATTATAAATTAACACAAAGGTAATAATAAATATAGGATTTTATGATTTTAAATATGAGTAATATTAGTTGTTTCAGACTGAGATATATTATATATGTTCAAAATTGTAATATTATTTAATATTTTAGTAAGAATTTTTTTTTGACATCAAATATTGCTCAACTTTTTAATTAATCTGAAAAAATTAAACGAGTAACACAATCTGAGCATAAATCCCAGAGATGAAAGCTAGCATCTAGTTGAATAGAACCTGCTAAAACATGAGCAGTTTCATTTGCGAGCTTTCTAACCCAAGCCAATTTGACTAATGAAGAGAGGCGCTGGAGAAGGAACTTGCCGAACCGAACCAGAGAAGTCCTCCGTTTGCATCTGCAGGCCTGGGTTCACTCTCACATTTTGCCAACTTCTCAGATATCCATACGCAGCAGTAGCTGTAAAATAAGGGGAATCATGGATACCATTCCAGACCTGTTTGTTCCGGTCAGACCATATACTCCAAATCAACATGAAAAACTTCTCATACTGTTCCTTTGACCATTGCCCATCATAATTAGACAAAAGATATTTAGATTTTTAGACTCTATTAGTACAAGACAAAAGCCGCCAGCAATGCTTTCCTAAGAGTGCCAAATCGAAAACGACAAAATCACATTCCTCCATCATCTTTGTGTAAACACAACTCTCCCAAATCAACCAGTGCAATTTCGAACCCCACCAGTGCAATATTTTTATTATTTAAGTTATGAATTTTCTTCCATACCCTTTATTTTTTAAAACGGCTTTCATACCCTTTGTATCCCATTAACTTTTGTGCTCATATGTGATTATAAATTATCACCATGTTTAATTTAGTGCCATTTTTTTATTCCGTACTTAAAATGGTTTAGATTAATAATGTAGCTTCTTATTATGAGTGAAGGTTATTCTAATCTTTACATTAATATAACTAATTTCAATTTTCTAATATTTAAAAATATTTTTGTTTATTGTATAAATATTTGGTTATTTCTCAAACAGAGGGACAGCCCATGTGAATTCCTTAATGCATATATGGTAAAAATGGAAGAGCATTTTGCATATTCCCAGTTGCAATTTTTTAGTTATGTATGGTTATATGAGGGATGCCAGTACCATTCTCCTTGTTATGCTCTACCGTTTTTCTTCTTAACACAAATTCGTAATATTTCACATCCTTTTGGTAAAACTCTGGTCCATTGGTTTTTCGTCCAGCCTATGCTGCAAATTGAGAAATATAATAGAAATACCTTTTTTTTTTTTCAAGTTTTGTTTAAGTAAATAGCATATTAGAAGTGTAAATTTACAACGTATGTCTTGTTTAATGAATACGGTTAAAATAAACAGTGTAAATTACCATTGGCGTACAATTCTAATCATAGTTATCAGTATAATTATAATTATAATTTTATTATTTTTGAAGCTAAGGATTGACTCATGCCCACTCTTAACTATTGTCCACCCTTAAAGTATTCAATATAAAGAAACCATGACTTCCATAAATTACCAAATCAAATTAATAACTTTTAAAACTATTTCGTTGTTATAAATAAATTGATGGCTATTGGATCCCTTGTCCTTATAAGTAGAAAAGCTCCCACCAGTTTAATCCTATACTTAAATCTTTTATTATTGCTCTCTTCTCTCTCGTTTCTTTTCTCTTTCTTTATTTTCACAATACATTATTAGCACGATTGTTTTTATTTAAGCATGTCAAATATTGTGAAACTTGAGTTCACAGTCTTGATATTTCGAGCAAAAATTTTTTTTATCATGGATGTTGAAATCCATCTAGATGCTAGGGATCTTGGCAACAATATTAAGAAAGGAAATCAAGCATCGATTCAAGATCATGCTAAGGCGATCATTTTTCTCTGCCATCATATTTGTGAGGGATTGAAAATCAAATTTTTAATTGTCAAAGATCATTTTGTTCTTTGGAACAATTTAAAGAAATGTATGATCACCAGAAAACTGTTATTCTCCCAAAACCTCATTATGAGTGGATTCATTTGCGATTACAAGATTTTAAATCTGTAAGAGAAGCCAAAGACCGGGGGAAGTTTAGGTATTTTAGTATTTCAGTTATGCCTTGCTGATTCTTCCCTAACCCCTTCTGCTCTTTTTAGAATTAGCTCTCGGGTAAAATTATATTAACAGAATATTACTGATTATGACCTATTGGAGAAAACATTCTCTACTTTTCATGCTTTGAATGTTGTTTTACAATAATAATATCTTAAAAAGAGCTTTAAAAAGTATTATGAATTAATCGCTTCTCTTCTTGTGGCTGAGAAAAATAATGAATTATTAATGAGAAATCATGAAACTCATCCAACTGGATCTGCTCAATTCCTTAAAGTGAATGAAAGCGAAGCCCGCGGTTTTTAATCCCCTAAAAAACATAAAACAACAAGCCCAACACATTTTCCTTTTACCAAAGATGGTGATAAAATTATTTTTCGGTTAAACGCGTGCCGAAACTAGTCATTTTAGAAAGTACTTTCTAAGATGACTAGTTTCGGCAAGCGCTTAACCAAAAAATAATTTTGATTATTAACTGACTCCATTTTAATTATTTTTAGAGCCACCCATTTTTAATTGACTCCATTTTGATTATTTTTAAAAAATTAAAATATAAAATAACATAAATTATTAGTTTCAAGATAATGGTTAATTATATTTGTAATGTCCCCTCAAAAAAATTATATTTGTAATAATTTAAACAAAGTTCATATGGTTGAAGTGTAAATCAACTATAAACTGATGCAAAAAGTTTTGAATAATAGCTAATAGTGGGTGAAAACAGCTGACAGTTGATCTTGAAATTTACCAAACATTTAAGCTATATGTGGTAAGTACCCAAGAATTACAAGTTGCATGGAACAACTCAACCACTAATTAGTCTATGTTCATCACAATTTTGTAAGCTTAGATACATATCAAATTGAAAATACAAAGAACTCAACTAAAAGAGAACCTAACTGACAAAGATATGAGCCAATCAAAGTGTAACATTATTGGTCTTTCTACGTTCAACCAAAATTTTAGGTAGTCGAAAGTTTGAGATCTCTACATTTTAATCCATAGTGTTATTACATCCATTAGTCACGTGTTATGTACAAAAATGGAACTACTAAGCTATTAAGGGTAAAATTTAAAATAAAAAAAAATGAATGAACAGGTGATAACTTAATGAAGCTGATAATACAAAACAGGAGAAAAATGTAGCTATTTGGGATAAAAGAGAAACTAAACTACCAAAGTAAGAAAATTAGAATTTTCTTGAAGTTAACTAAGGCATCCCTAGTTTTGAAATTTGAACAAAACATTTTGAATTTGTTAGAATACTAATGTTTATCAAGTGTTTGAGAAGTTGTTCTAGCTATAAAAGATGGAAAACAGTGTAAAGAAAACAAGATAATTGGTTTCAAAAAACTAAAGCACAAAAATAAAATAGCCACTAAAGAAACTGCGTTGTTGAAATAAAATAGCCACTTGATAGCATGTTTTGGTCCCTTAATACGTGCTTATTTGATAATTTATTATGATTAAATGATAGCTTTTATTTGATTTTATATATTTTAGTTAAGGATTGCTAGATGTGATGAAAAGAAAATATTTGAAGTATAGCTTTTGATCAAAGGAAGCTGATGCTAAAGGTTTTTTGGACTTTTTTGAAGCTGCTGGACTTAGTCTTGGGCAAGGTTTTTTATTAAGACAGGAGCTGCAGAATGCACTTACTTTGACAGTTAGACACACGTTTTTAATTGACGTTTTGGGCTTAAATTACAGTTTAGGAAGCAGAATTAGTCAGTTTTTATTGGACACTTTTTTATGTTAATATTTTTCCTAGTTTTAGATAATATATAAGTGTGTTTTAAGTTTTTTATAAGGTATTTTGGGATAGCCTCCTCCCTAATACTTTTTAAGGTTTTGTTTCTTATTTTCTTTAGAACCATTAGAGGCTAAACTCTTCCCTCCAGCCAAGGGTTATTTCAAAGTTGATTTTCTTCATATTTGTGAGATCTTAATGCTCTTTATATTTACTTTTTAACTTTTTAATTTTTATTGTATTCATGCTCTAGAAAACTCAATCATTAATATATTTTGTTGATTAATTGGTTTAGCCAATTGATTAATTGACAATATGCACATAGCTAATTAATGAGATTAAATTCGTAATTATTTAGTCGAATTGGTACAAGTAATGATTGGTACAACATAATTATGACCAGGCCTTAGTATTATATTAAATAATTGCATGATCTAATCTAAATGAATCTCGCTAATTGGTTTGTTGTAGACCTGGCCACGGTTTAAAAA
>CATIWJ010461973.1:0-14361 GCA_949640765.1 Croton laevigatus | reverse complement strand
CAAACAACCCCTTCTTGACGAATGCATGACTCCCATTTGAATTACTTGTGTCTGAACCAGAGGTAACAGAGGAGTTAATCAAAGTAGTAACTTTAGTGGGCTTTACTACATTAGACTTCTTAGCTCCACCAATCCGACCACATTTTTTGGAGTGGTCAAGCCTTGGCAATTCAGTAGACTTCCCAACGTCAAAGCCCACTGGGTCTACTGGCAAGGAATCAAATTTATTCTCGATATTCACAACAGAAACGCCACACGGGGCCTCTTTCTTGGGCCTTTATCTTGGTTTAGAAACAACCAACCAATCACCATGCTGTAGCACCGATTGTCTGGAACAATCCAAAATCTCAGCCTGAAAATCTGGAGACAGTTCAAGAGATTGAGGCGTATCAGCCACTGACTTCAGGTGAGAAACATCGGGCTCCAGTGGGTCAACCCCAACCGTCGTATCGGCCTCAAACAAGTGTGGCGGAGCTAACAAAGGAGCCGGAGGAGAAGGCGTAGACACCTTACAATTTCTCTGAATATGGCCATAGCAACCACAACGAGCACAGAGAAGATGAAGCCCCTCATATTCAACATGATACCACACATCCCTAAAGCAAATTCTGCCCACAACCGGTTTGTCCAAGTCAATCTCCACACAAATGCGAGCAAACCTACCCCGGTGCATGTCAAGAGTACGCATATCTACTCGAATTGGCCTCCCTACCGCCGTAGCAAGCGTCAACAAGAAACTTTCATCATACAAGTGCATTCCCAATCCCGGTAGGCGAATCCACACCATAGTGGTATTGATCCCAGAATTGGCAGCAACAAAATCCGGAGACCACGGTTTAACCGATAAATAATGATCGAAGAGAAGACAAGGGGCTCCACTCATCACTTTGTCTCTGTCCTCCTGCACATCAAATTTGATAAGATAATAACCATGTGTAATGTCCATAAGCTCAAAGCCACCTATAAGCTTCCAAAGTGATCTCAATCTCTCCCGCAACACTACGTATCCGATCGTTTTGCCAAGCAACTTCACAACCAAACAATCCTTCCACGGTTGACATAGCCTATCATACTCGCCCTCATCAATAGAAAACTTAGGCAGTAACCTATTCCCTTTAACCAGTTCCAGCTTCATCAACCCATGGGAAATAAGATTGCGAGCCTCCTTAGCCTTCGGTTCCAAATGACCCAAGATTTTCTCTTTAAAAGTGGGACGCCGTACCAGATGTGCCTCCTTGCCGCCAGAATCCGGAGGTTCCAGTGGAAGCTCTTCCCCGCTCATAACCACATCAGCCATCAGAGAAAATATTGTCTTTTTAAGTTATACTCTGAAAACTGCTATGATTTAATATTAAACGGTAAATTATAATAAATTTTAGTTTGACTTTTTATTCAATTTATAATTTTTATTTAATTTATAATTATTTTACTATTATTTTCTTTTTTTAATTTACCCCAAGCAGAATCTATTTATAGAATTTATTCTTTAAATATTTTATTATGAAATCTACTTTCAAAAAAATATCTTTTTTTATCTCTAAGATTTTTCATTTTCGTGAAAATATTTTGTAATAGGAAAAGTGTTATTTAGGATTGTAAATAAATCAAAACATTTGTGAATCACCCGAGATTCAACTTAGTAAAATTTCGCCCAAAATCATTTGTTAAAATAAATGAATAAAGTTCAAGTTTAACTTTTGAATTCATTGTAAACGGGCTCAAGCTCAAACTAAATTAATGAACTCGCAAACAGGCTCTTGAAACTCCTTAAAAGGAGTTCATGAACAAGCTCGTGAACAACTCATTTTAGAAACTTTCAAACAAGCTAACATAGATATTTGTATATATTAATTTGTCCATTAATTTAACATATGTTGTAAGTACATTTAATTTGTCCATCAAGTTTTATTTCAACAGATACAGAAAATTATAAAAATGTCCTATGAATTTTTCATGTTTGTATGCAACATATGCTTAAGTTCTTTTAAATGTAACCTTCATTTTTAGTGATTTGGTTATATGCATGTTTCATATTTTACCTTTATTTTTTTTTTTAAAACTGAATTTTACTTTTATTTTAGTGTATATAAAATTTTTCACAATATTAGTATGTATTTTAACTTATAATCATTAATTTGCCAAAAGATAAAGAAAGAAACTGAAGAATTTTATTTATAATGTATGGACAATTATGTTATGCTAAAGAACAATTATGTTATTGTTAATAATTCATAAAAAATTGTGTTATAATTGTATACTTGTATGCACCGGTGTAGCTCACCAAAAATTAATAGTTGATGACAGTGATTTTATTTGGTAAATTTTTAAAAAAAGTATATATGAGTATTTACTTGTATATACGTACAATTTGACGGAAAATTAGCCCTTAATGACTTTGACAATTTTTAAATGAATTAAAAAAAATTTGTACACACACACACGTATGCATGCGAAAATTATAAAAGCCGATAGTAGTGTCTACATTGAGAAAAAATTTTGGGTAGACCCGGTCTACCACGTCATCTATATATCAACTCAATTGCATGATGACTTAGTTAGTTAGGATAACTATCAGGAAAGAAAATAAAAAAAAATAAACTATCAGAAAAAGAAATAAAAAATAAAAAGATATAACTAATCATCTGTTAATGTGTCATCATGCAATTGGACTTGTACATGGATGACGTGGTAGAGCAGGTCTACCTAAGAATTTCTCCGACATCGAACACCAACTTATTATTTTTTTATTGGAGTGAAAAAATGTCACGTCTTCTACTTTATATATACAGTGAAGTCTCAAATTTTCTTAGACGTCATGGACGATTATGGTATATTAATGTTCCTTACTTACGTGGAGTTAACCACACACAAGCAAAAATCAATAAAAACAAATTATGACCCAATTTTGATATTTTGCACATGGCATCTTAAATTTGTGAGACACTTAAATTTTAAAAAATCTAATTTATTTGTATAAATTTAAAAAATTTTGTTCTATGTTATTTATAAGTTATTGTTTTAGATATTTGGAACTATTGTTAAAATACTTTAGATATGTTATTATAAAAAATTAGTATTATTTTATGTTTACAATGCATGATATTAAAATTATATGCATTTAGAGCATAAGAACTTTTTTGGGGTTAATTCATAGTTTGATCCTCCCAGCTATATGGTTAAAAAATTATTTGGCTCTCTTATTTTTATGTGGAGTCAGTTTGCTCTCTAATATTGCAAAAATTAATATATTTTACTCCTTCGGCACACAGAAATTTGGTGTGTGGACTATAATCACATATGGGCGCATAAACAGTGCCACGTGGTAAGGATTAGAAACTATTTTGCCTCTTAAATTTTTGGCAAAAAGTCATTTTGCTCCCTAAATTTTACGAGACATCATTTTAATATTTAAACTTTTCAGAATGATATATTTAAGTCCTTCATCCAATTATTACTATTATTATTATCAATTTTCACAAAAAATGAAAAATAGTAAAAAAAATTCATCATCTTCTTTAAGAGCATATGGGTGAAATTTTTTGTAACATGTTCCATCGTTTAGCTAGAGCTACACTTATGTAAATTTTGTTAACAATATTGGGTCACATGAACTACTCCTTTACTGAAATTCTTAAACTATTAATGAACATTTATGGCCTATGTTAAAAAAAGGGGGTTGATAAAGACAAAAACGAAGCGGAAGAGAAGAGTAACTGACGAGAAGAAAATTAAAAGTGTGTTGGAGAGAAGCTAAACTTATCTCTAATACCATAAGAAAATTATAATTGCATAATAGCTCTCTCACGTTTTCTTATTCACATAAAGACTATTCAATACCACATACACAACTATTACACATTTACTAAATTACCCATTACTAATATATATTAATATTCCTAATATTTCATATGCTCAAAATTTTGGTCTCGCCATTAATTTTGGATTGAAATTTTTAAAAAAAAAAAATTAATATAGTATACTGATATTTTGTACTGTAGTTCTAGATCATAACAAATAAATTTTGAAAATAAAAATTTAAGATTCTTCCTATTTCTGTAGAAATTTGGAAATATGAAGAAGGATCAATTTTTTTTTTTTTTTTCTTGAGGAAGGAGGAGGATTATTTTGAGTTGTTGTGCCATGTTCTATTTGCAATTTGGTTCTCTCAAATCCAGTTCTTGTTTGAAAATAAGACTTGGCTCTTCTCGCCTATTCTTACTCTGGGTGTTAAATGGTTTAAAGAATTTAAGGAGCTGAATCAATGCTAAAGATATAGAAAGATAAGAGAGAGAGCTAAACGAGTTTCACCACAAGAGGATTTTGTAGCAGTAAATACATATGCTGTTGGTGCCTGCCGGTGATCATAATTGGAGCACTAAAATAAATTTTACAATAAATTTTTCCTCTCCCTCTATATTCTTCAAAACACTTATTTGGTATTTGTTAAAAGAATAAATATATTTTAAAAATATTTCCTGTTTTATTTTTTTTAATATTTATCTTTTTAATTAATTATATTTAATTTAATTTATTAACTTACATATAATTTTTTTTAAAAAAAATTAGATTAATTGTATTTATTTAATCAAACAAATATTTTTCTTTTTTTTATATTTCTTTTTTAGTTCATTATATTTTGTTTAATCGATTAACTTAAATGTTTGGTTAATTATATCTATTTAATAAAATAATTTACATATTGTTTGTTAAATAAACCATCAAATTTTTAAACTCATTAACTATACATAAAACTTGGTTCGATACTTTTCAACATATGAAGTCAAACTTAATTTTAGATTCTAATTAAAAATTTTAATTTATATATATAACTTGGTTTGATAATTGTAACATACTAAACTTAAATTTAATCTTAGCCTTGTTAATTTAAAATTTTCATTGTGAACTTTCTCGATTAAATTTCTTACTCCGTCACTAGTTGAGAGCGTCCATGGTTGCATGAAGGAAAGAACTTATTGTGCGTGTAATTCGGGTTACATCACAATCGAACGCTTTCTTCATCGATTCAAGACACTACGGTGGTCGAACATTCAATTGACGAGTGGACTTGGGAAGCCTGAGTAGCAACAAACATTTTGACACTAATTTCATCACCGTTAAATGGCCGAAAGAGAAGGAAGTTTCGAGTATTTTTTTGGTCAACATACATGAGAATTTCAAACATATTTTTCATGGTACTTCGGTGATCGGACATAAAATCTCTCTATGAGTATTTTATTTTTATATTCTCATTTACTTCCAACACTGCCAAAAATGAAAGCTCAATTTTGGTTTATCAAATTACCAAATGGTTCTTGGCTAAAGGTTGAAGGTGATGAAAGTTTTGTTTGATCTCTTACTACACCTATATAGTTTTATTTAATGTACTAAATTAAAAAAAAAAAAAAAGCTCCATTATTCGTTTAAAACTCACTTTTGTTAAAAGTAGGGTTATACATAGTTTCTGACGGAACCGATCTAGAACCAGTACCAAAAACCAGAAAAAAATCATTATTTTAGAATCGTACCGAAAATTATTTTTATTTTGATTCCTCTATAGGAACCGTGCCGATACCATTCCGGAACCGAAATTGAACCCCAACTGAAATCGAATTGTACCTAGAACCAAACCCTAAGTTGAATATTAAAATTAATGTCATTAGTAATATTAACCTTTTTCAGTATTAAAATTATTTGAAAGAAGGAATTGCAAATTTTTAATTTTTCAATATGCTTTAACTATATAAAAAATAGAATAAATGGAGGTATCTATTTATTTTTGTAATAATCTAAAATCTAGTTTATTTGTATAAATTTAAACATTTTTGTTTTATGTTATTTATAAATTATTGTTTTAGATATTTGGAATTATTGTTAAAATACTTTAGATATGTTATTATAAAAAATTAGTATTATTTTATGTTCGCAATGCATGATATTAAAATTATATGCATTTAGAGCATAAGAATTTTTTGTGATTTTTAAGCAAATATTTTTGGGTTTTTTATGGAAACGAACTGATCTGGTACTGGTATTGTACCAAAAACCGTTGTGGTTCTGATACCAATTTCAAGTTCCAATTGCTCCGGCGATTTGAACGTGAGCGATTTGGCGCCAGGGTTAATCGCTTGGGTAAATCTCATCCCCGCCAAACAACTGTCTCAGTAAAAAAAAAGGTGAAAAAACCCAACTGCTTCTGCACAGAACAGAAAAAGGAAAGAAGCTCTCTCGTCTCTGCTACTCTTTTCTGATCAGTCGCTCATCTTCTTTCCATTTTTTCATTCTTTCTAAAGACCCTACTTCAACTTGCGTAAGGTACTTAGTTTTATTCTTGATTTTGTATTCTATTTTTCACATCTGTGATTTCTCTGTAACGATATACTTTCTGCTGAAATCAATTCTGATGATCTTTACTCATTACTCTGCTGACATGTAGTCGATTATTTTTTGATTTTCTTTTTTTTTACACAGATTTTTTGGATGAGACCCTAATTCATTGTCTGTATTCAGGTTTCACAAATCTCTAATTCCTACGAGTTGAACAATGGTTCTAATCATTTAAGATAATATACTTAGTTTTCACCATGTTTTGATTTTACCAAATTGGTTTTGGTTCGAAATCAATTTGCCTGTACACGTTACAGGTACTTGCTGCAATTGCTACCTTCACTCGCTCACAGCAGAATTTGCCTTTCCCATTACTCCTCCATGCCAAGGTCAATCGCAAGCCATCCTCCTCCTTATTTTGCTTCTATCTTTGAATTTCTGCAATTCATCATTTTTTGATACTTTTCATGACGCAGATGTCGACTGAGAACTATACATTCGGACCTTACAAGATAGACCCAAAGGAAGTGTTTTACACTACTCAACTTTCCTATGCTATGGTCAACCTCCGTCCTGTTGTTCCTGGTACTCTTCATGCTCCGTTCGGTCTACATTACATAGTGAATATTTAATTTGCTTTTATATTGGTTCATTATTGAATTAGTTTTGATTAATTTCTATGTTGATAGCGGATTCATCAAATTACTCCATTTAAATAGTGAATTATATTGTCTCCGCCTTTTCCTTAATTTATAGTGAAACTTTGAAATATTGTTCGTGTTTTGGTGACATGACTAGTAAAAACATTTTGGAAATAAGTGTTTGACATAGGATTATAAATTGATAATTCTCGGTTGGTGGAGGTTTAATGGAAGGGGAGACTGCCATTTAGTGTATACTGTATAACCATTAGCCAAGGCGCATTGGGCCTCCTTATAAAAGGAAGGAGGGAAGAATGTACTCTAGTGCTTGCAAGTTAAGATTTGTTATGCTGTTGATTGCTTTGTGATACTCATACTAAACAAGCAAATTCTACTTTAATTAAAGAAGCATCGAATCGAAGTTGTTATTACTTTTATTGAAACGGTGATGTTCATTTACATCAAATCTCTAATTTGAAATAGTAGTTGTACCTGCAGTGTTACTACTGTGCGTACAAATTCCTAAGCAGTTTTTTCATTTGCTTGGGTATGTTCATAATTACATGTTATTTGAAATGATGACGATTATGTTAGATGTCTCAAATTGGCTTATCTTGTTTATAAAAATATGAACGATTGTTGGGCTTCCATGCAGTATCAACTAAAGCACACTGGTTGAGAAGGTCCGAGCAATTTTTAAGTTTTGGCAATGGTTTCCACTTTTTTCATCAGTTTTAAATTATTCATTTAGGAGATGCTCATTCTCAAGGAATTGCCTATTTAGCTTCTTCACAAATTTTAATTACATTCCATGATTCTTTTTTACCAATTGAACTTTTTTGCTTAATGCCTATTTAGTCTTGTTGAATAAAGTTTTGTATTCATGGTCTACAATTTGGTCAAAATAAAATAAAATGAGACCTCTTCATGGTAATGTAATGTCTGTGTTCAGCAATAGGTGGTGTTTAACTGTAATTAGGATGAGTAGAAAATCACAATTGTATACTTTTTGGTTTTCCTCATGCTAATTAGCCACTTCTACACATGCATTTTGTATCAGAAGTTATGCGAGTCCTCTCTCTATTTCTTTTTCTCTCCTTTTGCTTTTATTCAGTGAGTCGACAGCATGAATAGGTGAAAATTCTTCTCTAATAGTGATCTTATAACGGAGTTGTGAGATTGCATCTTTTAAACTTTCAAATAGCTTTGTATGATAACATATGAAAAGGGAAATTTCAGTTATTTTGCGTGGGGGGAAATTGATAAAGCAATTCTTTTTATTGTCAATGTAAACATTAGAAGAGTATAGAAATTGCCAGCAAAAAGAAATGCGATTGTAGTTATGCTCTTTTCAACATACTTTTCCATTGTGTAGGGAGAATGATTAGGGAGTTGATTCATAGTTTTTCTTATTACTTCTATTTCCTTGTAATGTTACACACTTTCATCTGATTATGTTTGACATTTTTTTCTTTTGCAGGTCATATCCTTTTCGAGTCCAAATGATGTTTGGCATATGCGTGCACTTGTTTTGTGTTCCATTGGGTTCAAAATGGTTGGCATTTATTTTACACAAAGCATATTCAAACTTGATAGATACAATATTTGGCATTTGCTACATAAATGCACTTGTAGTGGACATCCAAAGCACTATTATGCTCCTTTTGCATAAGTTCAAAATGTCTAATTAGGAGTAAAATCTTTGAGAGTGCATGTATTATGAAATTCACAATGGTTGTGTTTGGTAAGCCGGATTAACAATTGATGACTGACAGGCTGACCTTGCCCTGGCTATCAGTTGGGAGTAGAGAGTATAATTGCTTTCATTATTTCTGCATACCATTTTATTTTTTAAACTCTTTCATTTAGCTTCTTTGGGGTTAGATTGCAGTTAGGAATAGAAGATGGAACATGTGAGCTTTTGATGATTGGATTTGAAATGGTTTTCTGAGAATGTTCTCTTTGAATTTGGAATAAGTTTGTCCCGGTCATAATAAACTAAATACAATTTAAGCATTTTCAAGTCTTAGTTTTTTGGAATCCAACTTGGTTGGCTTGACTATTTTTACATGTCCTAGTCTGCCCTAAGCGTGAAGTGAAACGTTTTGCTGATCTCACCGCTGATGAGACTAGTGATTTGTGGCTCACAGCACAGAAAATTGGTAGTCGACTTGAGAGCTACCATCAAGCAACTTCGTTAGCATTAACAGTCCAAGTAAGATTGTCCTTCTGTGTCTTATTATTCATTAAATTGATTATCGCTTTACACGTCATTCCAATTATTGTTCTTTGTGGTATCACATTACGGAATAGTTTTTGTAGATATGATTGTTTTTCCCCTTGTTTTGGAATTATAGTACAGTATCTGCGTAGTATGGTTAAAAAATTTAGAGCTTGATGTGTTTTGAAATATTAGGACGGACCGCAAGCAGGACAGACAGTGGCCCATGTTCACATCCACATTCTTCCAAGGAAAGTAGGCGACTTTGAGAAGAACGATGAGATCCATGATGCGGTAACTGAGAACATTTCTTTTGATTGCATTGTAAAAACTGAATCTTTGATGCTTATATGTTGAATTGAAGCATTGTTTGGCCCTTGCATAGATTGATGCAAAAGAAAAGGAAATGGAGCAGAAGTTGGATTTGGACAAGGAAAGAAAGGACAGAAGCATAGAGGAGATGACTCAGGAGGCTGCTGAATACAGATCACTTTTCTTGTAGATTTAGCAGCTTCAATTGCTTCAGAATCAGATGCACTACTTAAACATTTCAACTTTAGTATCATCTCATCTGCGAATTACATTATAATTATAATTATGCTGGATCTCAAGATTTTTATCTAATTTTTTCAACGAGTGCAAATTATTTCTCTTACCTACTCTTTACATGGCAATCAACTTTTGTTATTTTATAAAAATAATACTAGTAATAAAACATTCCCTTATATTTCTTAATTTTCTCCTACCCTAAAAAATGTGAGTTATACTTATCTCCCACAGCAAAGGATATAGCGAACTTTTTCACATATTGTCTATATAAATCATACCCCTTTTAAGTCCTTTTGCTCACATATTGTCTATATAAATCATACCCCTTTTATGACTCAGAACACAACAGTCCACAAGCAAAGCACAAAATCACAAAATAATCAATTATGTTCTTTGAACCATTTCATCAAACACGAATTGTGCAGTGCGGTAGCAATAACTGAAAATGGATTGCAGCAGAGGGTAATGAGTAAAGAGTATTCCTTGCAAAATAGGGTTTCAGCAGAAATTATGCCAATGCCAATACAGAGAAACCACAGCAAACAAATAAAATAGAAAAGAAAATCAAATGCATAAATAATTATTTCAAGCAGGTTTCGGTACTGATGAAAGACCTGGGATTTCAGCAGAAGTTATGCCAATACAAAGAAATCACAGCAAAGAAATAAAATGAAAACAAATTCAAGTGCATAGATAATTACTTGATGGTTTCTATCAAAGCTGAAGAAGATGGCGGTGGTGAAGATCGGAATGAGAAGAGTAGTGGCCGGTGCGAAATAGACCAATAAATTAGGCTTGAAAGCTTACGAGAGTCTCATAATTAGAAAATTGCGATGGGGAAGATCCCACTGTTTTCCAGATGTAGATTAATTGAAAGCTTATGAGACACTCATAAATCTCTCTCCCAGTTCTATTCTATACAATTTTAATGAATCAATCGCAATTTAAATTTGGCCAAATACTTAACTATGCCACTGTTCTTTTGCACAATGGCACCTCATCCTTTGCCAATTACCTATTTATCTCACATAAATAATAAATTTGTCTCACATAAATGTTTTTGTGTTTGTCCTTCATATTGTGAATCCCCTTAACTAGGACATTTTAAAATTATATGGCATCACTTTTTCTTTCTAAGTGGATGCCATATAAATGTCATCGTACTCAATATTATTGCCGCTCTAATAGGTATATACAGTATCCGAATTCGAATTATTCTATACCTGTGGTTAAATATCCGAAAACACGTGATGGAATTCCAAAATAAATGACTCAATTCATTTCGTTGGTGAGGAAATAAGTGGAGTAATACACAACGGCCATTGAAAATTTAGGATCAAAAGGAAGGATTTATAATAATTGGGGGAGTGAAATATAGAAACATATAGTCAAAAAAGAAGTAGACAGGACAATAAGTGGTAGGATTCCCAGAAGAATGAAGAAAAAGTGGTACCAAACTTCGTGCAGCACCATTAGTACCTCTCAGTTTATTATAAATAATGCAATTATGATTATTATTTTTATTAATAAAAGTAATCTGTCTCTTGAAATTCCACACAATTGGATCTGCCAAATTGAAATATCATAATCATCACCGCCACCACCAAAACAGACAGCCTTTCAGGTTAGATTCTTCAACTGCACATTCTTTGTTGCTATAATATGAGTTTTCAAGAGAGTTTATTAAAAAAAAATTCAAGAGAGGATATTAGAATTTTGGTAATGTTTCGAGGTTGATCCAAAACTGAGTTAACTAAAATTAATAAAATAATTATAAGTTATTCAAAATTAAATTAAAATTTAAAATAATTTTATTAAAATTATAAATTAATTGAATTTTTAACTATTTTCATTAAAATTATAAATTATAAATTATTTTCACATCAAATTTAATATTCAAAATTACGTTATATACTCTATAACTTATTATGATTTAATACTATACTGTAAATCTGCCTAAAAAAAAACTATACTGTAAATTATAATTAAATTTAGTTCAACTTTCATTTAATTGATAATTATATTGTTAATATTTTCTTAAAATTAAAATTAAAATTAAAATTAAAATAATTTTATTAAAGTTATAAATCATATTCATTAGATTTTTAAACTATTTTCATTAGAATATAGATATAATTTTTTACAAAATAATTTAAACAGTAATTTTCACTCCAAATTTAATATTTTAACTCTGAATTTAATATTTAAAATTAAGCTATATACTCTGAAACCTGCTATGATTTAATACTATACCTGATTTAATATTAAACGGTAAATTATAATAAAATTTAGTTTGACTTTTATTGAATTTATAATTATTTTGCTATTATTTTCCTTTTTTAATTTACCCCAAGCAGAATCTATTCATAGAATTTATTCTTTAAATATTTATTATGTAATCTACTTTCAAAAAAATCTATTTTTATCTCTAAAATTTTTCATTTTCATGAAAATATTTTGTAATAGGAAAAGTGTTATTTGGGGTTGTAAATGAATTAAACATTTGCGAATAACTCAATATTCAGCTCAGTAAAACTTCGCCGAGATCATTGGTTAAAATAAATGAATAAAGTCCGAGTTCAACTTTTGAACTCATTGTAAATAAACTCGAGCTCAAATTAGACTTATGAACTCGTAAACAGGCTCTTAAAACTCCTTAAAGGGAATTCATGGACAAATTCATAAACGACTCATTATTTTAGTAACTTTGAAACAAGCTAATGTAGATATTTGTATATATTAATTTGTCCATTAATTTAACATATGTTATAAGTTGATTTAATTCATCCATCAAGTTTTATTTCAACATATACAAAAAATTATAAAATGTCCTATGAATTTTTCATGTTTGTATGCAACATATGCTTAAGTTCTTTTAACTGTAACCTTCATTTTTTTTTTTAATTTGGTTATTTGCATGTTTCTTGTTTTACCTTTTTTTTTTAACAGAATTTTACTTTTATTTTAGTGTATATAAAACTTTTCACAATATTAGTATGTATTTTAAACTTATATATCATTAATTTGCCAAAAGATAAAGAAAGAAACTGAAAAATTTTATTTATAATGTATGGACAATTATGTTATGCTAAAGAAATAATAATTCATAAAAAATTGTGTTATAAATGTATACTTGTATTGTATGCACCGGTGTATCACACAAAAAATATTTCTTAGATTTTAGATAAATTTTTTTTTTTTTTTAAACGTAAGTTTCATTTCTTAAAATTTCAATCATATTTTTTTTAAGATTAACAATATATAATTTTTTTTTATAATTATGAAAAACCACTAACTTCTCTAGGTGTCATTAATATGATTGTATGTAAATCTAGACAAATTTTGTACAGTGAAATAACATATTTGAACTAGTTGAGTTTAACATGAACCATAAAAAGGACATGAATCTAGACACCATCGATAAATTTAAAAAGCATATTTGGACATTTTTAAACAATGGTTTCTAGTTAAGCCAAAGCACAATAGGTACAAGTAAAGTTAACCATTTTACTCCTAGAAAAAACCATTTTAAGAATACTTTTCACAATAAACTTTTTAAATCTACTTTTGCTAGAAATTTGCTCTGCAAAGCATTTTTGAAAGGAAAAAAATTGTTAAGAGTATTCAAATTAGAATTCTTCTTATATAGCGGCTTCTGCTGTTGATTAAGGCTGCATAAAGGAAATATATATATAGTGCCTTAACAGCCGCTACCAATGGCAAACTTTAGCTGTTGAGCAATAAAGAAAAACAGCAACCGAAAAAGAAAAGAAAAAAAATATCTTTGCCTTTTGACCTCTATTCAAAAATGAATCTATTCGAACCAAGTAGGGTACTCAATTAGTAAGCATGCAACTTCCTAAGCACTTAGGTGTCAAGTTCGACCTTGCATTGAATAAAAATATTTTATGGGCCAACATTTTTGTCACCAGTTCACACTTAGACTAAACATAAACTGTAAATTGGATATGAAATTGGAAAACTCGTGGGTTAATCCAAAAGAATAAAGTAAACTTATCTCTTTTTTTTTTTTCCCTATAATTACCATGGAAAGAGGAGAAATGTAAAGATTGAACTTTGATCTTAAGATACTGATAAATAGTTGTACGCTTCAACTATTAAGTCACTTATTACCATCCAACTTATCACGGAATTAGAGACAAATTAAAGATGATTTGCTATACTATCAGCGTGGTCTTGCTCGGGACTATGTACCATTTAAATTTTAAAAAAAAGTACAACCGGAATCAACTCATATTAAGCATTAAGCAATTATATGGGATATTTTGTTTATGTTTCTTATTAGATTGATTCTTTAAGGGGGAAAAAAGATAAGTTTTTTTTTTTTTTAATTTTTCTAGAATGATAAGAAAGAAGGGTTACAACTGTAAACAACAGAACTGAGAAGTCCAATTGTCAGGTTAATTGAATGCCAAATGAAGTACAAAAGGAAGAGTGGTAAATAGCTAGGGAACATGGGATTCCTTCTGTTCTGTATCGCTTTGGCTGTTATCATAATATTATTACTATGTACTCTTATGGACCTCCCAGCTTATGCTATGTTTATAAAAAAAACATATCCTCAAATTAAATGTTGTTTTATTTCTTTTGGTCAATATTAGAGGG
>CATIWJ010461616.1:0-16582 GCA_949640765.1 Croton laevigatus | reverse complement strand
TCTGTGCTCTTGTTTGTTCATAGGAAGGGGTGTACTGTGATGCTTAAGAGCACGTGATGAGATAGTGGCTTCTGGTTATGGCCTTTCTAGTTCTGTTCCTGATTCCACCATTGGGAAGTTGCTTTTCTATGATTAGTCCACCATGCTACTTTCTTTTTCTCTTTATGTTTGATGTAACTAACCCTCTATGTAATGCTTATTTAGCGAAAGAATTGCAGAAGCTACTGTTGCACCACACTACTAGTGAAGATTCTTGAATTTTGGTGAATGGTTAGCTTAGGCTTCTTGATATGAATTCTCTACTAGTGAAAGATCCTTGAAGCCGTTAGAAACTTTATGGACAACTGCCTAATTATATTTTTCTTAGAGTTCTTGGATATTTGTGTTATGCTAGTATTATGATAGAAAACAGAACAAAATTTCATTTGGCTTTGTCTTCTCATGAAGCTTTTCAATATACATTTAATTTCATAGTTTAGTTTCTAGTTCAGTTTCTTCTTGATCTCCTCCTCCTCGTTTCTTTCCCAAATCGCAAATCTAGAAAATTCCTCACAAAAGGAGAAAGCAAATGTGGTGTTTTCTTGCTGAGTAAAGGAAACTAAAGGAAACATACTGGAACGAACAGAATTAGCCAGAAAAAACAGTGCAAGAAACAAATAAACTTACAAATACCAATCCTCCAGATTCAGCCAAATTTCGATCAAACGTTGTCATCTAGAGTATGCAGTTCGATTTTAATATCAAAAGGGAAAGAAAAGAGGAAATGATGTTTTGGTTAGATTGGGGAATTAATAAAGTAAGGAATTTGAGTTACGAGATTGAAGACTGTTCTGCTGCTAGTATATAAACCTTTAAAAGGGGAAGTCTTCTAAAGACGGGGCATATTTGTCGCAGCAGATTTGTGCCGAAAACTAATGATCAGCTACGGATGGGGCTGCAAATGAGCCGAGCCGGGCTGAACACTGCCTGTTCAAGCTCGACTTGTTTATTTGATGAGCTCTAATTCTGAGCTCGAGCTCGTCTCGTTTATGAAACGAGCAAGCTTGTGCTCGGCTCGTTTATTTGACGAGCTCTAATTAAAGCTCGAGCTCGGCTCGTGAGTTCGATAATTTCGAGCCGCTCGAGCTCGAAAGCTCGTTAGGAGATGTTCGTGAGCCTGTTCGTGAACTTGAGCTTGTTCAGGAGCCTGTTTGAGAGCTCGAGCTCGTTTACATATAAATAATACAGCTCATGAACATGCTCGTTTGTTCGCGAGCATGTTCGAGCTTGGCTCGTTTATTGCACGAACTCGATGAGCTTGAGCTCGACTCGTTTAGCTGACAAACGAACTCGAACGAGCATTTAATGAGCAGCTCAGTTCATTTACAGCCCTAGCTATGGATAGCTTCGAATCAGTTACGGATTTGTGCCGAAAACTTCCGTAGCTAATTACAATTTTTTTTGGGACTAATATACAAATTAATACCTAACATTCAAGTGTTTTCCCGAATGTGTACAAATTAACACCATTCGTTTATATTTTTTCACAAATCAACACCTCATTCTGTAGTACCGTTTAGGGACCAAACTGTAATTTTTAAACAAGTATGAATTGTGTAATTTACCATACTAAAAATCTCATTTTTTTATTTTGAGACTTATTGAAGCAAACAAGTACATTAATTTAAAGTACTCAAGAATATTGCATCATAGGTGAATCTTGGGTTGATGGAATAGAAGAAGTACCTTGCCTTGCTTTTCCCTTTGCCCTCCTTGAAGAAGTATTAGTATTTCGTCCACTTTCCATTGCGGTTGAAAATTGAGAATTAAGATTTAAATGAGAGAATGGAAACAAAATTGGAACTTTGAGATTATTTAAGTAAGAGGATGGGAAAAAAAAATTCAAGAACACAAATTATAATTGTAAGAGTAGCAGCAGTAAAATTTGCAAATTCAATTAAATAAAATTTATACTAATTTGTGGTCTTATTTTCACATGAAAATGGATTTTAGTCTTGATTTTTTGTGATAAAAGATTTCATCTATAGAGTTCATAAGCCATTACAGTTAGTGTTATGCATAGATAATATCTTTGAACTTCAATTTTTGGTGTGACACTAGAAAAATTAAATTTCTTTTATAAAAATGAATTTTGCTTTTTCCTAATTGGTTATTCTTATTGTACAAGAGCAGAATCGGCACCGTACTAGCGCAGCTCAAACACCTCATTTTCACCTCTTTGTTGCAGCCCATCTCAATTTCACTCAGCTTCTTTTCCCAATCTCCATTCTCTCCGCAAATCTGCATGAAAGATTTCATTTTTTGCTTCATTCAGCTGTAGAGAAACCATGATGTTGTCTGCTAGGAGCCGGAGATGCCTCTCCCATTTTCAGGTTCGCCCGCTTTTAGGTATTTTTCATTTCTGCTTTTCTTCTTCTCGCAGCAGTAAAATTGTGAAAGGTGAAACCAAATTCGGTTTGTTTGATAAGGTCGGTGATGCTTTTTCTTCTTTTGATTTGATGCTTCGAAGTAATCCCTTGCCCCCCATTTCGGAGTTTAATAAATTGCTGTCGGATCTTGTTAGAGTGAAACAATATGAGACCGTCATTTCTCTTTACAAGCAGCTGGAATTGGTTGGAGTTAAACATAATACCCATTCTATCAGTATTTTGATAAATTGCTTTTGCCGATTAGACCGTGTGAATTTCGGATATTCCCTTATTGGGAAAATATTCAAACTTGGTTTTCGGCCTACCTTGATAACATTTACTACGTTAATTAACGGCCTTTGCTGGGAAGATAGGTTTGAAGAAGCTGTGGAATTGTTCTATGAGATTGTCTTAAATGGATATGAACCTAATGAGTATACCTATACTGTGGTTGTGAACGGTCTCTGTAAAATTGGGAAAACTAATGTGGCCATTGATCTCTTGAAAAGGATGGTAGAGGAAGGGTGCGAGCCTGATGTGGTGACATATAACACTATCATTGACAGCCTATGCAAGGATAAGGATAGATTGGTCATGGAGGGATTGCATCTCTTCTTCAAATTAAAAAGTAAAAGTATCTTGCCTGATGTGGTGACTTACAACTCGTTGATCTGTGGTATATGCAACTCAGCTGGATGGAAGGAAGCTTCTATTCTACTTGCTGAAATGTTGAAAGCATACATTGCACCAAATTTAATTACCTTTACCATATTGGTTGGTGCACTCTGCAAGGAAGGAAGGGTTTTAAAGGCTCATGGGATGTTAAATTGGATGATTCAAAAAGGGATGAAGCCTGATGTTATCACATATAATTCTTTGATGCATGGATATTATTTGCACAACCAAGTTGATCAAGCTAGAGAAATTTTTGACATGATGATAAGTAATGGGTGTGCACCAAGTGTTGTTAGTTACAATATCTTGATTAACTGTCACTGCAGAAGAAAAAGGACAGATAAGGCACTGCAGATTCTTGATGAGATGCGTCACAAAGGCTTGATCCCTGATCATGTCACTTATAATACTATTATACGTGGTGTAGGTGATGCAAAGGGCCCCTGGGCTGCGCGTAAATTTCTCATGGACTTGTGTGCTGGCGGCCATTCTCCAAATGTGGTATGTTATTCTATTTTGATAGGTGGGTTCTGTAAGCATCAATATCTGGATGAGGCGGTGTCCTTATTTCAAGAAATGAAAAAAAACCTTTTGAAGCCTAGTCTTACTGTCTATAATACCTTGATTGATGGTATGTTCAAAGTGGGGAAGTTCAAAGATGCAAAGGACTTGTTCTCTAGATTTTCTATGGAAGGTTTGGTGCCTGACATTTACACATATAATATACTGGTCAATGGTCTTTGTAAAGAAGGGTCACTTGATAAAGCTTTAAAGGTCTTTAGGAAAATGGAAGAGAATGGTTGCTTACCAGATAGTTGTTCGTACAATGTGATTATTCAAGGGTGTCTCCGATCGAACGATTTGTATATGGCAGACAATCTTATTGATGAAATGGTTAGCAAGGGATTCTCTGCATATGCAACCACCTTTGAGTTGCTAGTAAATTCGGTTGCAAGCAACAAAGATGATCCACTAGCGAAAAAGTTGCTAACCTCCACTAAGAGTTCTCAAGGGCACCAGTTGAAATGAGATCTTAAACCTAGAAAAGTGTTATAGTAGCATGAGGTTGTGCTCTATTTTCAGTTGTGTCGCTTGAATTTGTCGTCAGAATATGGTGATGTTTTGGAGTTTTAAAAGGTGCAAGTTGAGTGTATTCATTTATGGTGCTCTGCTGACATGGCATGAAGATGCTCCTTGGTGACGTGACCTGGCAAATATTGGTGCTATGTCGTTGAGCCTTGTGGAGATTTACTTGTCAACTGCTTGAAACAGAGTTGAAGCTCTCACTATTTGAGTTCCGAATTACTATGGCCTTTTTCTGTGATTTAAGTGAGTGAATTTGTTCTCTTGTTTTCAGCTTCTTTTTGCTTCTCTTGTGAGCCTAATTTGATCAATTCAGTCTATAACTTGAATTCTGTTCTATGTATTAACTGGCTTCATGAATTTTTAGGTTTCTATCTATGCCTGGTCCTTTTTATTTTGGCCAAAATTGTCTGACAATTTATACAAATACAATTTAGTTTGACTTTTGGTGATTAGTATTGGCCGCTGAATCTTTGTGTTTAATCCAGTGAGAATACTCCGTCTCTTTTGCAGAACTCACCAATTTAAATCACTTCCAATTACTTCTTTGTTCTGACTTTTCCCTTTTCTCACAATGACTGCTTCCCTTACAAATAACTAGCGCTTCTTTCTAAAAGAATTTTACTTGCGCATCTAATTTTTCTGTTTGAGTCAGCTTTCATTAACAGATTTTAGTTTATACAATGTAGATGGCCCTAAAAAAAGCACTAGCTAAACTTAACGGAAGAAATACTGAGAGGTGTTCGGCATTCCTGAAAATCAGCCTTTATAACTTAAAAGTCAATCATACACCTTGGAATTTTTGGCTTTTAAGTTGTTTTATAAAAGCAGCAAAACGCGGTCTTTTTATAAGAGTTATTTTAAAAGCCAAAAGCAGGTAAGTACTAGAAATGCCAAACGGCCAACTTAAGCGGTCTTTACAGTTACAAAACCTCATTAATTTGTCTGCTACATAATGCATTATTGATATTGAACATCGATAACTTTGCACAATTTTCGATGGTCATGTTTAGGCTAATAAAAATAATAATCCCTTCTTATGTTATCTGCATTTCAGAATGAATTGGCTTCAACTTGCTGTATACAGAACTTCTCAAGCATCTGCAGAAGTTTCTTGTGGTTTTGACGTCAAGGGAAGAATGAATTGCTTGAGAAAGAGAAAGCTAACCTCAATCTCAGAAAGAACAGTTTTGTGGGTATTTCTTAACAGCTATGATTTGTGGTTTGAGAAAAAAATGGGAAAAAACCCATAGTCCAAGGACTTTAGACATGTTTCTAGCCATGGCTGAAGTCATACAAGCTTCTTTCTAATATAACAACTCAATTGAGATTGATTTTTATAATTAAGGTACTACTAATATTGACAAGTGTTTTGATATTTTGGCTCATATTTCCTTTTGTATTAGTAATTGCATCATATATCACCATACAAAATCTCAGTTTCAGCAATAGAAAATTTCGATATAATTAATTCAGTGATGAAATTATATTTGTTGTTCTAGTCTGTTTCTCTATAATCATCATGCTCAGGGAATGAAAAAGAAAGTTACAATCAAATTTCAACTACTATTTTCCATTTTATCTTTTTTTTTTTGGTCTTTAGCTCCATCTAATGTTGTGTATGATATTACTAGCATCGGTTTCGATTCGCGTGTACGCTTTAAGTCTATCCACATGGGGTGGATTAAATTCGGGACAATAACTTTTTTGGTGTAATTTAGAAAAAAATTTACAAATTTATTGTTAGAAAAGAAATAATTCTAAAATTGGTGTTAATAGTAAAGTATTTACAAGTTTGGTGTAAATTTTGCTGAGGTGGAAGCTGTGTGCGCTAGTGAAATTGGCGCACAGCTCTCGCACCACTTGAAACAGCGCACAGGCCATAAAATTTTGATAAAAAATTGACTTCAGCCGCAATTTTATATTTTGATTCATAATGATTATGTATTGTTTGGTTAATAATGAGGATCATGATTCTGCAGCAATTCTTAATAAAAAATTCGTGAATAGTCGAAATTTTAATCTTTTTTTTCATCGCAACAAAAATTCAATAATTTTTTGTTTTTGTAGACCAAAATTTTTTTTTTTCGTGACAAAAAAAATGCAAAAAAATAACATATATTTTTTTTTTTTACTCTAAAATTTATTTTTTTTGGAAAAAAAAAATTCCACAGCAAATTTCAAACCTTTTTCTTTTTCTATACTACTACAAATTTTTTTTTTTTCCTAGAAAAAAATTGCAAATAAATTTCATCATTATATATATTCAACAACTATATATTTATATGAACCAAAATTGAAGGACAAAAAACACACGTATTATACTAAACAAAATTATAAAGTACATTATAAATACTAATCTAAAATTATGTTAAATAAAATTTGCTAAAAAAAAAAATACTAACCTATAATGTGTAGAAATTTCTGCACAATTATATGAGTAAGTAAGGAAGTCTGAATGTTGGATTTAAAAAAAAAAAAAAAAAAGAAATATGAATGAGGAATGATATATAGTATGATGGTAAAAATAAAAAGGGAAGGGTTTATAGAATAGAGGAGAGAGGAGACAAAAAAACACACAAACCAACACCTGCAAAAAAAAAAATATTGACGGGACAAGACAAAACAATGGGGCCAGCGCGCTCATCACGTAGTCCTCTTTTTCAGCTTGAGCACTTTTAATTTAACCAGTGCGCCACTTGAAGACGCGCGCTGACCACAATCCAACACGTGGCAGATTTCTGCTGAAACAATCGGTCAGTTCACGGCTTGGAATGGCGCACTGTCCCGAAGTTGACACGTGGCGCATAACTGACGAAAAGTGCTCAGTGCGCTGCTTTCAATGGCGCACTAAAATTCAAATTCAGTCAACGCTAACATGGCACATCAAATTAAGAATTTCTGATTTTTTTACACCAAATTCAGAATTTTTTTTCAAAAACACACTAGAAAGGTAATTATCCCATTAAATTCGCACTTTTAGGAATGGGGGCGGAGATGGATGTTAAAAAAAAAAAAAAAACCGTAACCCAATCCATTCTATATTTTATATAAAAATATATGTATGTTTTTAATATTAATTTTTTAAACAAAATTCCAATCCATTCTATATTTTTATATAAAAACATATGTATGTTTTTTAATATTAATTTTTTAAACAAAATTCGATAATACCTGCAATCCGGCCCAATCCGTTCTTTATCCATCCGTCACGGGACATGTATTGCCATTAGTACTTTATTGTGAATTAATTTAGGGGCGTTTGGTTCGTGCAGGGGAAACGGAATAAAATCAATAAAGGGAAACAAAAGGAAAGGAAACAGAAAATCAGAATATCTTTCCCTGTTTGGTTATACTCCAGAAACGGAATGGTTTGCCCCCTAATTCCTTTTGTGACTGTTTGGTTTGAATCAGGGAATCGAAATTATTATTATTATTATTATTATTATTTTATGTATTTATTATTATTATTATTATTATTATTATTATTATTCATTATTATAATTTATTAATTATTATTATTATTATTCATTTATTTATTATTATTATTATTATTATTTGTTATTATTATTATTATTTATTATTTTTATTTATGTATTTATTATTATTAATTATTATTATTATTATTATTATTATAATACTTTGTTGGGGAATGAGGAATGGAAAGGGAATAGAAAACTCTTGGGAGGGTTGGGGAATCAATTTGGAAGAATCAGAAAGAAAGCCAAAACTAAAAATGGGTAAAGAAAATGGTTAAAAAGGCCAAACAAACAACCACAAAGGGTATGATTATTACTTTATACCAAAAATATAAATCCACTTTCGTTTTTACGTTTATTAGAAAATAATTAATTTTTCTAAAAAAATAGTAAACTACTATTTTATTATATTACCATAATTATTTATATTTTTAACACTTTTTCTTTAATCATACGGGTATGAATTAAAAATATCAATTAATATTCGTTAAAATTTGTAAGTGAACTAATAATTATAGACATGAGGAGCATATTTTTTGTTCTTGTATTTACATGTATGGCACTATAATTTGGTTTAACGCTAAGTTATTATTACAAATCTCCACATTAAACTCACAACGAAGCGCGCACAGATCCTCTTGTTATAATCTAAATAATAGAAATTTGAACAATGACCATATTGTGGTTTGAATGCAGTGAATGATGTAACAACACAAAAAGATGAGTCAATAACCATGTAGCATTCATTTTACAGTGTGGGTCTTTTTAGGATTTATTGTACCTCTTCTACTAACCATCTTTAGATATATTCGAGTATAACAATATGTGCATAAATTTCATTCGTGGTGGGGAGGGGAGCTGGTGCAGGTGGTGAAGGACAAAGGGAACAAAGCTGAAGACCCAGGTTCGTCGCTCTTGGATTGTAGAAAAGTATCCCTTCCTTTGAATGTGTGAGTAAGGTGCATATGTAATGACTATAAAAAATAAAAATGCATTCGCAGTACCCAACATTTGAGGGAAATTTCAGTTCATTATCCATTTTTCAATTCGTTAAAATATATGCCCAAATTTTAATTTTGATTTCAATTAGGAATATGAGACCGTATAAGGTATATTAGAGTGCCGGAAAAAGTATGTGTCAAAATTTTTTGCCACATCAATAATGAGTAAATTTTTCCTGAAGGTACTCAACCTTTCAAAGTACTTTCAATTCAGTGCCCAAACTTAAATTGGTTCAAAAAAATTTCTAATCACTCAATCATTGTCTTCCAACTTCAATTAAATTTGTATTTCGGACAAAGTTAAGAGACATTTAATCAATGAAAAGAAGTTTTCAACGACAGGTGCAGAAATTTTAAAATGTTGAAATAAAGTTATTGTTTTCCTTTTCTAATCTTCTTGTTTTTGAGGAGATGGAGAAGAGTTGTGGACATTGTTTTAATAATTATATAAAGAAGTAAAGCATGATTTCCTTTGGAGTTAGAAAGTAAAGAATGAGGTTTTGAGGATTTTTTTTTTTTAACAAATTAGAGATTAGACACTAAATTAATTATGAAGTACATAGTTGAATACTTTCAGGGAAATTTATCTAATTAATATGGATATCATATCGATGCTAATGTGGAAAGTGTTAGATCCACACTAGTACAGAAATAAATAAATAAATTGATTAATCAGAAATTGCAAGGAATAAATTACAACAATTAAAATAATAAACTGTAAATAAAAGATAAACCTGTAAACCGAATATAAACCTTTAACCGAAGTACGAAGAGAAGAATCGAAAATAGCTAAGGCCTGTATGAACAGTCTCCTTAAGACGAGATTTGTCTGTACTAGACAACTGTCTACCAGGATACAATAGCTACTTAGACAAATATAACAACGAGCAGAGCTTATTATCGGAACCTAGATTTAGAGACTACCCAAAATGAAAATTAGAAGGAAATTGTTTTCGGAATTTTGATGTAAAATTCGGACATTTTAAGTTGCAAAATTCGGAACTTTCTATGTATGTAAACCAAAAATAGAAAACAGCATCTTTTTATATAGGCAGCCTGTAGGAGAGACTAAAGGAGTCTTTTGGAGGTTTTAATTCGTATGGAATTAAAACCCTGCTAATTCAAGTAGTAGCCCAATTCGTGCGGGTACGCGATGGAACTTGCTAGATCGAGCTTGGATTTGCACTCCTGTGCGAGAGAATATAACTTGTACTTATGTTGATACACCTTACAAAATGGTCTTTCAATATAAACCACTCCAACATTTCATTCCTAAGCAATGTGAGATTTGGACAATTTACACTCATTTAATCTTTTGTCCAAAGCTCACTTCGAGTTTTAATTTTTTATTCATCTTAAATCTATTTTGGGCATATAATATACCGTTGGAAAACTCTCATTGCGTAGAATACATTGACACATTCCACGCTATTCAAAATGCAAATTTTTTCATTAAATTATTATGCTCAAATTTGACCAATAATCACTTAAACACACACAAAATTTCCAATAGAAAAGACAAAAAAATTTTAATACATACATGCAATGTAATATTTTTGTCACTCAAATATATTTGATCTAGCATTAGACTCCTTAATGAAAAAAAAAATTAAAATTTGAGTTTTTTGACCGGAATGTCACCGGAAACATGTTGGAATTTTGTAGTAAACTGTTGATATACATTGTTTACACTTGTTTTAGGAGGATGTTTTTTTCCCCTATACTAAAAAAGCTCTAAATGACGGGTTTTTTTTTCCATTATTGGCGTTTTTAATAGAAATTTTTTTTATTTGAAAAAAATATAATAGTAAATTTTTTATTTTGTGACCATTGGGAAGAATCCCTTTTTTAGGGGGAAAAAATGAAAAAGAGAGAATCCCTAAGCAAAACAAAAAATCAGTTATTCTAACTAAATACCAAGAAAGAGGCCCGAAAGCTCATATCTCCCTTATCCTTACATTAATGAACAGAAACATTACCCTTGCACTCTTGCAGTCATCTCAATTTCAGTTTCTTTTCCCAATCTGCATGTTAGAGATTATTAGTCTTTGATAAAACAGAATAGATTAAACAATAGAAATTACAGAGAATAAAAGGAAAAATTAGATCTTAAATAAACTTTAATTGTAGAATAAGAACAAATCTGAGACTTGCATTAACAATTTCCTTAACACAGGATTTGTTTGCAATTGACAACCATCTTCCAAAATATAACAGCAAGAAGAGCGAACACAACCGTGTGCATAGCCAAATCACCTAAACCTAAACTCAAAGAGAGGTTACTGTTTGTCCTATAGGAGAGGTCACCCATGTTGACGAGATAAAGGGATCGCCTAAACTCAAGAAGAGCTACGCCACTGACCTCACTGCTTTCAACCACCGACCACATGCGTAGAACCGTTTAAGCTCCACTATAAATAGCCCTCCAGCATCATTAATTAGACTCGGGCACCTTTTAAACTTCAACAATAAAAACTTAACATTACATACAGTATGGGAAGTTGTTTATTGTTTTCTTTTTTCTTAATAATTAATCTCCATTTTCATGATTATATTTCTATTTTTATATTTGATAATTTGAAATGAATGTTTATATATTTTATTTGTTAGTGATATGTAATTCATTTTTCTCAGTATTAATTTATTTTTTTCTCATTGATTGTTTAGATTATTTAAATTTGTATACAGATTTGGATGTTAGTATTGCAAAGACAAAATTAATTAATTTTCACAAAAAATTTTTAGTGTGCATTTGGTTCACGCAGGGAAAATGGAATGGAATCAATAAAGAGAAAGAAAGATAAAGGAAACATGGAATTAAAATACCTTTCCTATTTACCTCCTGATTCTGATTCTAATTCCTTTTGTAATTGTTTGGTTAGAATCAGGGAATTGAAATCGAAACTGCAACTATTATTATTTATGTATTTATTATTATTATTATTATTATTATTGGGGAGGGGAATGGAATAGAAAACCCAAGAGGGGCAGGGCCGGCCTTAGGTATAGGTAGGTAAGGCCTATGCCTAGGGCCCCCAAATATGAAAGGCCCCCAATTACAATTATAATTTTATGTTAGCCTAGAGCCCCCAATTACAATTACATTTTATGGTAGCCTAGGGCCCCCAATTACAATTACGATTTTATGTTAGTCTAGAGTCTCAAATTTTGTAAGGCCGACCCAGGATTTAGGGTTTTAGAGTTTAGGGTTTAGGTTCGGTTTAGTCGGATTGATCGGTTCGGTTCAGATTTAAATATTAAGGAAAATCGATTTTGGTTCGGATTGAATCGGAGAAAACCCGATCAACTCGATAATTTTCTTTGTTTTTTGGCCAAAAATTTCGGGGCCCGCCCGAATCGAACTGAACTGAAGCAGTTCAGTTCAGTTTAGTCGAGTTCGGTTTGGGTTTAAATATATAAGAAATTCGAGTTTCGGGATGCACAGCCCTAGTTTAATTAGATATTTAGACGAAATTGAAGAGATAAAATAAGTTTTAGGGGTCAAAACCTGAATAAATCAAAGGCGAAAGGGTATGAATGAAGATGGAAAATAACTTTAGAGGCAAAACTGAAAATCTGGCAGAAGGCTGCAGAATTTTAGTTTAACCATCGTATTTTCTCTCACCGTTTCTCACGATTTCGACAACAAAATTGGACAAATGAGGTACCATTGGAAATCTCTGCTCACCCTCTATTGATCTATGGCCTCAAAATTAAAAGAAAGTGATAGGAAGATGGTGAAAATTAAGGCCAAATTTGACTAGTATTCAATGTTTTAATTAGGGGTGACAAAATACGGTTCGGTTCGATTTCTAAAAATCGTATGAAAAACCGCTTTCCATTTCAAAAACTGAAAACCGAATTTGAATTACAGGAACCGAACATCAACCGAACCGAAAATACAGTTCGGTTTCGGTTCGGTTTTAATAAAAACCGAAAATCATAACTTAGTTTATTTTCCTTAATTTTCTTACCACTTTTCTTTCAGTTTCTCAGTAATCAAACAAGGTTATTTTCCTTCATTTTCTCACCAGTTTCTTTCATTTCCTCAATAACCAAACAAATTCAATAACAAACAAGAACCAACAAACAATTATTCTAATATTTTTACAAATTAAAAAAAAATAAAAACAAAAAAAACTCAAAATTCCGTCGATCCTCGCCGCAAATCGAAAACCCAAACATAAAAAATCAGCACTGCCTCCCGTCTCTTCCCTTCTCTTCCGCTTCAATCTGAACTTTCGGTGGGCCGTTTTCTGTCTTCCTCACTGAAGCAAATCAAAAATTGAAAAAATCTTCATCAACAACTAATCTGGAACTAGAAAACAAATTTGGTAAAAAAAGAAACAAAATATAAACTAAATAGGAAAAAATCATCATTAACAAATCTGAAAGTCGGTTGCTTCGTACAAATCGAGAACATGATCATCTTCCTCGCCAGTGGAAACGACGACTTCAAGCTTGACGATAGGGGCAACTTCTTCGTCAGCGGCAGGAGAAGCAGAAAAGAAGATATGAAGGAAGAGAGAAGAAAAGGCCATACCTGAGCGCCGGTGTCGTCATCGTCGGCGGCAGGAGAAGCAGAGAAGACAAGGTGAAGGAAGAGAGAAGAAAAGGCCATACCTGAGCGCCGGGAGCGCCGGTGTCTTCATCCTCGGCGGCAGCGACTTCAAAGCTTGATTGATGGAGAAGATAAGTGAAAGAGAGAAGAAATAAACGAAGAGAGAAGAGAAATAAAAGAAAGGAAATAAGAAGAGGTGGCGGCTAATAGGATTATATTTTAGGGTTTTATGAGAAGATAAATATATATAGTAGTGATGCGGTTCGGTTTTAAAATTACCAAAATTGATCACCGAACTGAAAAATTCGGTTTCTCCTCTCTTCACACCGATCACCGAACTGAATATTTGGTTAATCGAATTTCGATCCGGTTCGGTTCGGGCGATTAACCGAAAAAGCGGTCGGTTTTGATCAGTCCTAGTTTTAATAGCTACCTTAAATTAAAACTCCATCTCTATTTTTTTTATTTTTCTCTCATCATTTTTTCCCAAAAATTATGAGCACTCTAATGAATATTCAGGGATTAAGAGTTTATTTATAGGCCTCAAATGTGTACTCAAATAATTTTTAGACCACAATTTGTATAAAATATTAATTAATTATGTTTAATCAACTTTAATTACTTTAGGCCAACTTATCTAATCTTGTCTCCCACAAATCTTATCTAAAATTAGTATCCAAAGCTTCTAGATAATATTTTCTGATAAGGTTTGATGTTTTGCTATTTTACGAACGTAAATTTGAATTTACGGTTTTATCATATTTTACCTGATGTAGGTAAAAATTGACCGATTATTGAAACTTAGCAAATTTATACTCAAATCGATCGTCTTGACGACTAGATTTCAAATTTGATATTTTCAAGATTAAATTTTGAGTCTAAAATTTTTTAAGGATCAAAATAACCAAAATACCCTTAGTGTTGGAAATTGCAATATTATACTTAAAATGACCGTCTTTTCGACCTAATTGTCGTCTATACATTTATATCATCAAAATACCTTAAAATAATCCTTTCTTAAATTTTTATATGATTATTTTCCTATTAATCCAATAATTTTGGTAAATTATCATTTAGTCCTTAAATTAATTTTGGGCTGTGACAGTAATGGGGCTGCTCTTAACCTTTGTTTTATTTAGAACTTTAGTTTTTTTTTTAATAAACTTGTACTTATAAAAAATAGTTTGAAATTTATATAGTTTATTTTGTAAAAATACAATTAGTTTTTTTCAAATATTATATACATACCTTTATTTTCAAATATTAAAAACATATGGACCTTATTTTCATGATTAGAATGAAGCCTCCAAAAAGTTTGATATGGCCCAGGTCATTAGAACCACTGGTTCCACTAAGAATTCAGAACGGTCAAGAACCGTGTAGAACTCTCGATTCTAACCACCAGTTCCAACGGCTCTAACTGTAGGTTCCTACTCCTTATTTAAAAATAGTTACGGTTTGGTTCCGATCGGTTCAATTGCCGATTACTACCATTACCGTTCTAATTTTTTGAACCTGAATGGAACTCTATTGCCACAGTTTCAGTTCCGGTTCATCTCAGTTATGGTCCCGTTCTTAATCATTCAAACTATTTATTTTGTTCATGAAAAATGAGTATGTTGTTCTAAGTTATGTTGCAAATAAACATGTGTTCAATTAATCGTTCAAACTATTTATTTTAGTCGATATATCTGCAGCAATCCACATTAATATTAGATAACATCTCTAATGCTAATATATTTATTGTGGATTGTGATTGGTTAAGTTCTAAACTAAATTATAAATTTGGAAAATATGTAAAAAAAAAAAAAAAAAGAAAAGTGATGCATTATAGTTAAATTGTTAGAATTGAATATTTATCAATAAACATTCATTCACGTCACATTTCACACTTTCCATAATATTTATGTTACATAAGTCAAAAAAAGCATTTTAGCATTGGAAATGCTGTCTAGTGCTAATATCTCTTTCCTTCTTTGTGTTGCAAGAAGCTTGATTATGTATTCATACAACAATTTCATTGCCATGAGTTGTGATGTCTGATTGCAGTGAAATGAAAGCCCAATTTTTACCCTTTTGATTAAGTGTTATTGATGGTTGAGCACTTAGGAGTTTGTTAACTTATTTGGAGCTTTAATTGAGCTTGAATATAAAATAAAATTATCCTTTTAAAATAACAATAAAAGCTTAACATTACATACGGTATGGGAAGTTGCTTATTGTTTTCATTTTTCTTAATAATTAATCTCCATTTTCATGATTATATTTCAAATTTTATGTTTTATAATTTGAAATGAATGTTTATATATTTTATACTTGAGTTGTGAATTAATCTTACTTGTATGTATTGATTGTTTAGATTATTTAAATTCATACACAAATTTGAATGTTGGTATTGTAGAGATAAAAATAATTAATTTTTACAAAAATTTCTTAATTCTACTTACGAACAATTGTGCATTTTTACCTTAGTTAACAGGAAAATTTACGAATTCAATCAAATAAAATTAGAAGTTTCAGGTGCTTCTATTAATTTGTGGTCTCATTTTCACATGAAAATGGTTTTTAGTCCTTATTTTTTACGATAAAAGATTTGTCTGAATTTTTTTTGTTTACATTTACAATGCACACAAATATGAAAATCTGATTGTAATTATTACTATAAATTTTTCTTGATCTTTTTTGTTTATTCATAAACTGTATCAAAAATGATTACTAGTTTTGACTTATAAATGCCAAGAAAAGGCCCAAAAGCTCATATCTAAATTCCAAGAAAGAGGCCTAAAAGCCCATATCTAAATTCCAAGAAAGAGGCCCAAAAGCCTATATCTCCTTTATTCCAAGAAACTGCACCGTACTAGCTGAAACACCTCATTTTTTGTTGCAGCCCATCTCAATTTCCCAATCTCCATTCTGTCCGCAAATCTGCATGAAAGATTTCATTTTTCGCTTCATTCTGCTGTAGAGAAACCATGATGTTGTCTGCTAGCAGCCGGAGATGCCTCTCTCATTTTCAGGTCCCCCCGCTTTTAGGTATTTTTCATTTCTGCTCCTACACTACTTCTTCTCGCAGCAGTAAACTTGTGAAAGGTGAGACCAAATTCGGTTTTTTTGATAAGGTCGGTGATGCTTTATCTTCTTTGGATTTGATGCTTCTTAGTAATCCCTTGCCCCCCATTTGGGAGTTTGATAAATTGCTGTCGGATCTTGTTAGAATGAAACAATATGAGACAGTCATTTCTCTTTACAAGCGGCTGGAATTGTTTGGAGTTAGATATGATACTTATTCTATTAATATTTTGATAAATTGCTTTTGCCGTTTAGACCGTGTGAATTTTGCATATTCACTTGTTGCGAAATTATTCAAACTTGGTT
>CATIWJ010461307.1:0-10062 GCA_949640765.1 Croton laevigatus | reverse complement strand
TGTGCGGTATGTCATCGTTTACACCAACGGCAGAATAGTTCAAAGACATCGCGTCTACTAGTCAGCCAGTAAAGTAAACATACTTGCACAAGGGAAGGTTCAAAGGTTGAAGCCTACCTATCCTATGCAAATTTCAACTGTAAAGTCTTATCTCCATTTCGAATTTTGAAAAAATTCCGTTTCATTTTCAATTTTCATTCATGTGGGGGATTGTTGGAAATTTTGGTGTGTTTAGTCAATTTTGAGCATAATAATTTATGGAAAAAAGTGCGTGTTGAATAACATGAATGTGTCAATGTATTTTGCGCAATGAGAGTGTTCTAACGGTATATTATATGCTCAAAACGGATTTAAGGTGAATGAGAAATTGAAGCTCGAAGTGAGCTTGAGACAAATGGTTAAATGGACTTAAAGGAACCAAATCCCACATTGCTTAGGAATGGGGATATTGGTGTGGTTTATAATGAATGATCATTTTGTAAAGTGTAACATTATAAGCCTAAGTTATACACACTCGCGCACGGAGGTGCGTGGGGCGGTGCAAATCCCGATTCGGTCCAGAAAGTTCCATGGCGTGCCCGTACGCGTCGCGAATGCTGGACCGAGTAGCCTTACTACGGGCCCGGCCCATTTTGCTGCTGTCCACGTTTTTGTCTCCCAATTCAACACGAATTAAAACCTTATCCCTTATCCATATGGTTGTTTTAATCTGATTCAATCTTTGAATCTGAATTGAACACCGAATTAGAATCTGACTTGAACACCGAATTCTCCATCTTATCTCTCCACAAACTGCCTATATAAAGAGGTGCTGTCTTCTATTACGAGCGGTAGAAGAGAGTTCTAATTTTTCTTTGAATTAAAAATTCCAAAATTGTTTTTCCTTCCTACTTTCGTTTTGGGCAGTCTCTAGTTCTAGGATCCGGTGATAAGCTCTGCTCGCGGTTGTGTTCGCCTACGCTCGCTGTTATATCTTGGGAGACAGTTGTATCTTGGGAGACAGTTGTCTAGTACGGACAAATCTCGTCTTAAGGAGACTGTTCATACAGGCCTCAGCTTTTCTACATCTTCATCTCTTTCATTGGTGTTAAGGTTTTTCGTTGATTAATTTTTGTTTGTACTTAATCATTTATTTTTTATATTATCTGCAGTTTCTAATCATATCGATAGATCCGTTTGTGTATTTTATTTCAGAAACTAACGCGTTTTCTAACACAATATATTTATTCCCTTTACTTTTTTTTTCCGGTTTTCCTCAAATATCTTCTACATTGATTCCCCACACTTCCAAAGGTTTTCCATTTCTATTTTACTCTTTGGTTCCAATACCATTTTTTTTAATTCTCTTTTATTTTTTTACTTCTTTTTTATCTTCTCTTTTTTTTTTTTGTTATTTTTCTCTTTTTTGTTTTTTTTTCCTCTCTTTTTTCTTTTTCTTTTTTTTACATTTTATTTTTTTCTTTTACCTTTATTTTTTATTTTTTTCTATAACAAAATAAAATAAAAAAAAGAGATATATGCATTTTATAATGCAAAATAAAATATAATATGAAGAAATGAATTTCTCTGCAGAAATAATATAATTTAAAGCACATATCTTTATACAATGCAATACAACATATAATATGAAAAAAAGCGAAATAATGTGCATGTTTTATGTCAATTTTTTTTTAAAAAAAAAAATTAAGTTATAGATTCTAAATACATATTATTAACAACGCATGTCATTCATGTAAAAAATTTTTTTTTTTCTAATTCCATGCTTCAAATCAAACAGTCACAAAGGGAATGAGAGGGCAAATCAGTTCGTTTCCAAAGCAGATCCAAATAGAAAAGAGTATTTAGAGTGATTCCATTCCATTTTAATTGTTTCCTTTTTTTGATTTCATTCTGTTTTTTCTGCATGAACCAAATGCCCACTAACAACTTGTTTGGTTTGAGAGTAAGGGAGAGTAAGTAAGGAAAAGGAGAAGTAAGTTCACCTCTACCCTGTTTGGGAAGAGGTTACGTGAGGGTACATAAAGGTAAGAAGGGATAAGCCTTACCCTCCCTTACCCCTCAAATCTCAAATTTCCTTATCCCTCAAATTGAAGTGTAGGCAGAGCAGTGGCGGACCTAGAAATTTATGTGAGGGTGGGCGAATACATAATATAAAATTATTTAAAAAATTTTTAAATTCATATAAAATATATTTGTATTAGTTATTTTAGTGCTTATATATATATATACCCTCACATAAATTTCTATATATATATATATATATATATATATATATATATATATATATATATATATTAATAATAACTATAGAAAACTTTTATTTTTAAATAGTAAAAAAATTATTATTGAGGTAAAAGATTTATAGGTTTTGATATTAATTTCAAAAATTTATTAGAATCCTTTGTAAAAATAGGACAAAGGTAATAATAAAAATAGAAACAATAAAAATATAGCAGACATGCTAAAAAAATATAAGAAGGGAATGGTAAGCACGATTACAACCAATTGAACCAGGGTGTCTTGGCTTTAAAGACTATTCAAACACCCATTGCAACAAAGAAGACATGCTATTCTTCTAATGCGACTTTATTACTTTTATGACTTTAGGGTGGGCGGATGTCCATCCTAAGCCTAAGGTGGGTCCGCCCCTGAAGCAGAGTAAAGTTACCCCATTACTTAATTTTAATTTTATTCTGTCAATTATGCCTTCTATATTTTATTAAAAATCCAATTTTAACCTTTGAGTTTTTTAACCTAATTAAAACTAACGTAGCATCTTGTTCAACCAACGTCTTCAAGCATCTTGTTCTATACATTGCCGTTCAACATTCCAAGGGTTTCATCAACTTGCTCTTCTTCTTTCATCAAAATCAAACAATCAGATATGTAACTATATACATATTTCTTTCTAGCAAAATCTCTAAATTTGTTTATAATTCCTATTGCTATTGGTGATTTGTGAGAATTAAGTTGATGTCCACGTGATTATTTACAGAATTTGATGAATTGCTATTGGTGAGCAGATACGTTTTCAAGATACATTTTTAAAGATATTTGTGATCTGATGAGAATTGTAAATTTATTATAAATTTTCTATTTGTTAAAAAATATAAAATGAACGGCAAGAAAAAGATAAAAACTTTCATTGAAAAATGTCCAATTATCAATTTATTTTTATATAATATCTTGAAGGGTATAATTAATTATTTAACATTTTTCTCACTTCTATCTAAACACGATGATATATGTTACCCTCCTTATCGTTCCATTAATTAACATTTTTCCAAACATCATCAATAGCCCTCTTTATTTCTATTACTTACCTTCTTTTATCGTTCAATTAATTATCCACCCCTCACCCCAAACATAGGGTAAGTGTTTCATGTAGATAATAGCGGTTGGGTAACTAACAACTATTATTTTGGCATTTGGTAAATTTTAAAATAATAAAGGTTGGGAACCCCATTCTATTATCTTCTATTCGAAATTTTTTCATTCCAATTAATAGATAATTCTAATTAGAATTGTGTTAACTTTATAAAAATAATTATAAATTCAATTATTTTTAAATAATAATAATAATAATTTAATTTTATTGAAATTATATGTATAAAATAATTTAAATATCAAAATAGTAAGTATTTAATATATAATTATAATTATATTCTTATTTGTAATTTAATATATAATTATAGTTATATTCTTATTTGTAATTTCACATTCTAAATATAACCACTACTAAATTTTTATCAAACAGTAACACAAATTAGTTACTAGCAACTATTACTAGTATTATCAACTAGTTATTGGAGTATTCAAATTGTCACTTGATAGAATGACATGAAATTTTGAGATGGAACATTTCTGCATTAAAAGTAATAAAAAAATTAAGTTGAAAGTAGATTTCGAGAAGAAAATATTAAATTTATATCAAATTTTTTGAAGACAGAAAATTCATAATAACTTTCGGAACGATTTAGAATTTCCACAGTCCTGTGTACATACCTAATAATGACTATATATTCAGATTATACATACGTAACTCATGCTAAAAAAAATACATGATTGTTATAATATGATGATTAATAATTAATGTTTTTAGATTTAAGCCAGTCGTGAATTATTTGAAATTCAGTTCTATATAAATTTATTTAAAACGAGTTTAAATGTAAACGAGCTAACTTAAACATAATAGTAGTATTCGACGAGATTGGTTTATAGTCGTATTTAATATGTAATTGTCACAATTATCTCTTGATTTGGGTGGTGACCCTTGGAGCTTTTAAGAGATCTCATATTATAAACTTACAAATGCAATAATACATGTTAATCATAAGGTAAATTTATGCTCTATGTCATTCTTCCATTTAGGTGTTTTCAGAAATATTCAGTTAAATTTATCGAATATTTTTAAAGAATTTGATATGAAAGTGAAATACAATTATCCATGTTAAAAAACATCCAGTTGCAGCTAACAAGTCTTTTGAAAGAAAAAAAAAAATGTAGGATGCAACATGTGCTGGCTACTGTAAGTCTTTGTCTATAATCTGCAGGTCTGTCCCTCCCTCCCTTCTCCCTAGATAGGCTAACATAAAATATTTATGGTTTACTAATGGTATGGTCTTATTTTATTGGAATATTTGAAAGCTGGATCAAGTTGGTGGAAATTTTAAAAAACGACTTCTAAGAAATTTATGTAAGTCTTGCTTTATGGGGGACAAAAATTAAATGCACTGCAACTTTTGTATTTTAAAATTTATAAAATTTAGTCTTTGTCTAGTACAACGTTTCACAAGTCTATCACCTTGAATATAGTTTTATTGGGTAATTTTTACATATGGTAACTAAATTTTGAGAGTTTTAATAAAATTGTATTTGAATTTTAATTTTTTATTTAAAAACACCTGAACTTGAAAAGACTTTGTATGAAAATTATTTTTGTAGGTTACCAGTTAAACTGCAGGATACTTGCTAATGTGGTGGTTGCTTGGATCAATTTGAAATTTGCCATCATCTTCCTATTGGGTTTCCAGCTCCTCTTGGTTGGTAGCATTATCATCAGCCCCACTTCTTTTACAACACACCAAGTCACTAACTCCACTTCTACAACAACTCACAAAGCAAATGTGTTGGTTGGTGAAGAAAGTAAGCATATAAGTGATGTCATTGCTTATGTATTTGGGTTCTTCATTTGCCTATAAATACCAAAGCTTATTCTTCATTTAGACACACAAACTTGGAGAGAAAAAAACACAATGTAGAGAGTTATGTGTGAGAGAAAGATTGAGAGAGTTTTAGGAATGAATTCCTAAAACTATGGTGTAGAAAGTAGTGAAAAAAATATTGTTGGGTGTTTATGAGAAACATTTTGAGTGCCACTATTTTTGTATCAATCTCTGTATACCTACTATTATTAATAGTGGAAGAATTATTCGGAGTTTGTCCCGTGGACGTAGCCCTAATCGGTTAAGGGTGAACCTCATAAATCTTAGTGTCGTTATTTTTATTCCGCTGCATTTGAGTTATTATTGTAATCTCATTGAAAGGGACCTAACACTTCCTTCTCAAGCAAAAAAGGACTAAAATGTAAATTTTCAACCAAAAACTGAAATTCTATTTTTGAAGGCAAAACGAACAACTACTATATGAAATTGAAGCTCTCGTCGAGAGCAATAGGAATATGACATCTATTTGTAAATCAGAACATTGAAAATTGGCAAAAAATTGTGTCTAAAATTATTGGATCACATGATTCAACCTACGACCCTCCCACGAATAGAGATGATACCAAGCAAACTACTATATGCCTAATTGAAGAAAAGATCTAGGCAAATTGTTTCACAACCGGGTCTCACTTTTGGGACTATTACCTAAGTATTCTTCCATTTAGGTTTTTTAGAAATATTCAGTTACATTTATGGAATATTTTTAAAGAATTTGTATGCAAGTCAAATACAATTATCCATATTAAAAAAAAGGTGCAGCGAGCCGCAAGATGTCTCGCGCTTTTTTTTTATTATTATTTTCAGTTTTTTTCGACTCGAAATGGTAGATTATCTATATTGAATCCTGAAATTAATTTTATGAAGTAGCAATTTATAGAAATCGACTCTATATTATAAATTTCATATGAGTACAAATTTAATAGTCTCAATTATTTTATGTTTAATTTATAATATAGAGTAAAATTATGTGAACTACTGAAACTAATCTCGAAAGTCATTATAAACAATTTATTGTGCCGAGAAAAAACAAAAAAAAAAAAAAAAAAAAAGGCAAAAACATGTTGCTCGAGAGAGTCTCGCTATGAGATGTTAATCTTTTCCCATTTAAAAACATCCAATTGCAGCTAACAAGTCTTTTGAAGCAAATTAAAAAAAAAAAAAAAATGTAGAATGCAACACGAGCGGATCCAGGAATACAACTATCTGGAAGTTCCTCTTTGTATCCACCTAAAAAAAATCTATCTGCAGTTCTCCGGCAAAAATGACTTTCAATGACGACGAGGCAATTCTTACCCTACCAGACTCAGGTTGGAGTTTAGTTGATAAAAGAACTATGCATTTTCCAAATTCATTGTCATTCGTCTGTCTATATATTTTCTTGGAATTTATTTGAATTTCAGGGTCAAGGTCGACGCCAATCATACGGGGAAAAGTACAGCTGACAAGTAAACACAGCAATTCTGTACCGTTAAAAGAGAGCAAACTCAAAGTAATACTGGAGCTTACAGTTGGAGATTCCACCAGTGATAGGCCTGGGTTGGATCTTGTGGCGGTCTTAGATGTCAGCAACAATATGCCGAAAGAGATATTAGAAAAATTGGAAATTGCCCTGCTATCATTCATCAAGAAACTTAGCTCCATTGATCGAATATCGATTGTCACATTTAACGACTATTCCAGGAGGTTGTGTCCGTTAATGCAAATAACTGAAACCTCACAAAAATACCTTAAAAATCTTATCAGTGGTCTTGTTAATAGTGGTGAAACCAACATTACAGATGGCCTAGAAACTGGATTAGAAGTGCTAAATGACCGGAAAGATGGGCGTGTGGCTGCTATTTTGCTTATGTCGAAAGGTGAGGAGACCCGTGGTTTGTCTGCTGTCCGGGTTCCGGTAGGAAGTGTGCCCGTGCACACATTTGGTTTTGGGATGAACCATGAACCCCGGGTAAGTTCAAATAATTTTCAATTATTTACGATTTGTTTTTAACAAAAATTTTTTAAAATTAATCATTAAAAATGACTAGTATTTTGATAATTTACGAATTCTGTTTTTGTTTTAATATCTACACCACAGGTGCTCAAGGCCATCGCAGCAAACAGTTTGGGTGGAACCTTCTCATATGTTCAAAACACAGAGGACTTGAGCAAAGCTTTTTCTGTGTGTCTTGGCAATCTTCTGCCTGTGGCTGTTCAGGAATTGAATCTCACTGTCACTGGAGTTGAAGATGAGTCAGTAATATACCAAGTATCCACCATAGGCTATACACAAACCAAGGATGATGAGGTTGGCTCTGTAACTGTTTCCTTGGGGGATTTCTACAGCAAACAGTTGTGTACCATCTCAGTAGACCTTCTTCTCCCAGAGATATGTTTTGACTATGCTGTCGATGTGCTCAAGGTCTCTTATTCATATAGGTAAACGGGCTTGGATAGAGAAAATCAAGAACCTTAAGTTGCACTTTTTTATTTTGTTTAACTGGTGGTTGGATTGTCTGCATTCAGTCTTGAAATTAAAAACAGTTGGTAAGACATACTGCAATACAACCATGATAAAGTCATCTCAATTTCTTTACAAAGAAAAGAATGTGGGTGCGAGTCCTTACAATTTTTTTTTTTCTCTAATTTTTGTTTTATTTTCTTTCAAATCAAATGCTCAATTGTATCTACACAGTCCCAATATTAATTTAGCTATTTATAGAATTTGACTATGTAATTAATTTTACGAAAAAAATTAAAACTGTCAATGGTTGTAACTATTTTTAATTAAATTGATAATACAAAGTCGAATTCTGCCAACTGCGACCCACTGTATTTGATATCTCAATTGCATACATATTACAATTCAATATTTGATTTGAAAAAAAAAAAACAAACAAACAAACTATTGGAGCCAGAGGTGCGAGGAGCACCCCATATGGGTGCTCTTCTTTATAACATTATAAATAAAATCAAGGAACATAATCATGATTACTTTTCATTTCAATTCGGTAGTATTACTAAACATTGCCTAAAATCTTAACAATTCACACTAAATTATACATGTAAATATTGTAACCTTTGTTATCAGTTTGATGTATAATACAACGTAAATGTATGCATATGCAGAACTGGAGAAGAACTAGTTAAAACCCCAGAAGCAATCATTGCTGTGAAACGCACCGGAACAAGCACAGAGCAGGAAGAGAGGCCAGAGTTCATCACTGAAGAGACTGGTCTTGAGGATACAAGAGTAATGGCTGTTAGCAATAATGATGCTCTTGACAAACTGGCTGAAGATGCTTACTTGACAGAGGATGGGCTGGAAGACCATGGTATACTTCAGAATATGAAGGAAGAGTTGCAACTCCTGTTGCAACAGATAAAAGGTACGTGGAGAGTAATTATAGTTATTTATTACATGTACTGGAAAAAAAATGGAATATTACTGTTTTGAAAACTCTTTCCTATAGCCAATCAATCAAAGTATGGCCTGCTGGTTATTCTATCGAAGTTGTAAAAATGTGGAGGTGCTAAATTTGATTCCTCCTGAGCACATTGTAAAGACCTATTTGGTGCATACCTCTTTTCTATACAGTGATCCCATACACCAAACCATGACGAATTTTCAAACTTTTAGATAAGTTTATTCTTTCCTTTTTACTGTGCATTGTGGTGAATACTCCCCATATTTTGCTAAGCTTCTCATTGGTAGGAATATTATGTGTTTAGTGCTTCAAACGGCTGGTTTTCCTTGAGGTCTGTTTGCAATTTTTATTTCAGATTTGGTGTTGCCACATATCTTGTTATTTCCGGACTATTCCGTTTTCGTTTTCGCTGAGTTGCTTCACCTTTTTTTCCCTGTTATCTGAAGTGGGTTTTCTCTTCTCTCCTTAATATTGTTTTGCTCTATTTTAAACCCAATGGGTGCCATTATTGATTCCGCAACAGCACCTCTTACACGTCATCCCTCCAAGACTTTGAAACTTGAACTCCATACACCATATTTTGTAACAAATATGTCTTGAAGATTTATTAAAATTTTAAGGAAACTAATCAGTTCTGATGGGAGTTGCTATATGTGTGTAGAGGATGATGAGGGTAAAGGAAAGCACAAGCAGTCAGACACAATATCTCTGAATGAACATGATAAAGCCTCTGGGGATAATTTGGGAGGAAGCGAAATTCAACCAGTACTAAAAGAAATTCTTAGTGAAGTAACGGCTGTAAGCAAAAGAAATGATGATAATGATACTCCTTTGCATGTAGCAGCAAGAAATCGAGACTTGACAACTGCTTTGATACTTCTACGCCAGGCTAAGCAGGAAGGAAATGATTATTCCTTACATATGGCAAGAAATGGGCAAGGACATACAGCTTTACATGTGGCTGTGATGAATGGATTTCATACGCTAGTTTCATGGTATGCTCAATTATATAAAGAAGTGTTTGAAGAAATTGTTAAACATGAATATCGTCAACTTCTCCTGCTAGCTGCCAAAGCCATGGACAAGGGAAGTTTTCAGGAAATCTTGTCAGTTTTGCCTACAGTTTTCCCAGATAGCCCGGGGTTCCAAAAAATAATGGAGGCAACTTCTGATAATGCTTATACTTACGCAAAAGGTACATATCATGCTATTTCTTTCATTAATTATGAATAAATGGTAAGCAATTACTGGTATGGTATTGAATTTATATGTGACTGTAAATTTTGATAATGCTTATGCTTCGTGCGCGTGTGTTAGGAAATTAAAGTTGCAAGTGTTAGGTTTGGAAAATGTTTGAAATGATTTGATTTAAAGGGTTGAAGAGGATGTTAAAACTTATATATATATATATATATATATATATATATATA
>CATIWJ010461246.1:0-28240 GCA_949640765.1 Croton laevigatus | reverse complement strand
AAACCTTACTTTTTCACCAATACCAATAAAAAAATAATACTAAACAATTACAAAACTTACTATAAATGGAAATGTAAACAACCCAAAAACTTTGCCAAAAGAGGAAATGTAAAGAATCAAAAGAAATGGAGGTAGTAGTTTGTTATATTATATTAGTTACTGCATACTTATTTATTTGCATAAATACAACCATTATTACATTATAAAATCAACTGAACTGAACAATACTGAGCTCTTCCTTTAAATAACAATTCAAATTAATAATAAACTTTTGCATAATTATATTTTATGACTTGTAAATCTTAATTAATTTTTTAACAATTATTTAATTTATTTTTTGAAGAATATTATATTTATATAAATAGTGTGTGAGATGAGACTTTCATATGGTCCCGACACTAAAAAAAAGAGTACTGTATGTTGAGCAAAACCACCTGTCATCCTAATCACTTCCATTACCAAACAGAATAGCAATGCCTATCCAAACGTTCTTGCCTGTTCCCATCTTCATCTCGCCATTAATATATTTTTCAATAATAAATCAACATTAATAATCATATTTAACATTCATATTATTTCTACATTAAACAAAAGTGTTAACATAGTTTAGTTTCCGCGAGAAGCTCATGAAATGTAATGTGTGCTGTAAGAACTTGTACCATACAGTTAAAAATCGTCGGGTCTCTTTAGTTTTTTCCTTCCTTTTTGTATAGTCTTTTGACGCTGAGTCACGACTCACGTGCTAGGTGGCCGAAACCAACAAACTCTGTCCCGCCGTCCACGCGGTTCGGTTTGAATTGTGTTGTGCAAGCCACCGAGTCTGCGTTTCCGTAGCTTAAGTGCGCACGATATTTGACGCGGTGTATTTTAGACTAAACTTAACAGTTGGCGCTAATTAATAATAACTTAACAAAATTAATTACTGCAAATATTTTTTATAAAAAAAAAAATCAACTAAATGAATACAAGTCTGACAACTAAACAAATGAAACAGAGAGTTCAAGTTGAAGAGCTATTTACAGAAAAAATTTTAAATAAGGTAAAAAAGAAAGAACAGGTTCAATTAATCTTTGCCTAAAATAAATTAATTTCCTAAACTATAATTAATATACTGCAAAAGTCCTAATCACTTCCTACTGATTTTAGGCTTCCATCTTTGGCGCCACCAATACACGAGGCTTTTTCACCGGCAGTGGGCTCATAACTTCATCATCACCGGATATAAAGAAATCCGCAGCAAATTCAGGTAAGGCTGGGAGGTTAAGGTCAAATTCACGGTGGCTCTGACTCAGACTGTGCGTGTTAGTAGAGCCAACGCCTTCAGAAACTGAAGTTACTCCACTCTTTTCAGCCCCTGTAGAGCCGCCTTCGTAGTGACATCTCTTATGGCCACCGAGAGCTTGTCCGGTGGGAAAGCACTTGTGGCAAATGGAACACTCGTGAGTTTTACCGCTTCGATTAGATACAGTGACGGTGGCGGAGCTGTTTGTAGCAGTAGACGTGGATTGATCTTCGCCTCCCGCCAGTTTCCTGTGACTAGCCTTATGACCGCCTAAGGCTTGGTAGGAGGAAAAAGCCTTGTCACAGACGGAACACTTGTAGCTAGGCTTGTCCTGTGAATTATTAAACGAAGCCGGAATCTGGCGAGGAGGAGTAGGAGAGCGGTGGCGGTGAGAGGCGGTGGAAGTTGAAGTAGTAGAAGTAGAAGCAGTTGTACCACGAGCAAGCATGATAAGGCAAAGAGCAAGATACTCTTCCTCAGTGGGCTGCTGGTGAGAACGCTTAGAACGCTTGCGCTTGGTCCATGGCTCGGCCAAATAGTTATGGAGAGCAGAGGAATCCTCAAACTGGAAGGAAGGAGTAGCTGTAGTAGGTGAGTTGAGAGCTTCGAGGGCCATATCTGAAACTGAAACTTTTGTTTTCCTTTGATCTAATCTGAAAGCAGAGATTATGTAGGAGAGGGGAGGAGAGGAGTGAGTTTGGGTTGTAAGGAGTCGAAGGGATGAGGTGGGTTTATAAAGGAAGGTAGGTAGTGAAGTATAGACGAGGAAGTTGCGTGACAAGTGGCGAGAAAGTAAAGAGGAGGTGTGAAGCGTAATTTAATTAACAGTAGAATCTTTTTTTTTTTTTTAATTAAAAATAGAAGAACGGAAAGGAGTGGAGCACGTTTAGTAAGTTAGGGAGGGGTATTTGGGTAAATATATATTGGTAGCCAAATTTGAGTTTTCTTCGAAGCCAAGAGAGTTGGGCCGACTGACAGAGGTCGGTCAAACAAAGAGAATTGTATAATAAGTACACATAGGACTGATACTATGCATAATCATTTTTTTTTATTTTATAAATTTGAGAGTGAAGTGAAGATAAGTTGACTGTGACTATTTCCAAGTCAAATACAAAACCCACAATTCTTTCTTCTTTTCAGAGCTAGCTAACTAACGCGGTTTATAATTGAAAGGAAAGAAACTTCAAATTCAAAGGCTCCACCTTCTTGCAGCAGCCGGCAGCCATACTATTCCTCGCCCACGTTCATGCATTTATCTTTTTTTTTTTTTAACATACGTTCATGCATTTATCTTACTTGTACACTTAATATTATCATTTTAATTTTAACCTATTAAAACGTTTAAAACTCTGTTTTTCTATTGACTTTTATGTACAAAAGTTATTTATGATAATAATTTGTAATTAGGAGGCAAATCACATGGGTGGGTTTATGTTGGTGTAGTGGTTTAACCCAAAGTGGAGGAGGTATATTGGGAAGGCATTAACTTTGTTAGGACACAAGTGGGTGTGTTTTTTTGAACTGCATGCCATAAAAATTAGATGGTATGCTTCCACTTATATTACTCGTGTCTCACATCTTAAACTAATTTTTAAATTAATGTATATAATTTTTTTTAATATAAAAGTGATCACTAATAAAACATTATGAACTATACATTGTGGATAATTCTCTCATTTATACCAAATTAGTTCTAACAATTTAATTGACAAAAATCAAACTCGATATTTTTAAAGAGTTCTCAAAAAAATTTAGGGTAAATTTCTTGTATAGAAGAACAAAAAATTATATTTTTGTATATCTGACTTCAATAGATCTGTACAACTATTTTATACATTATGAAATTACTATTACATACTCACACACTCTAGGTAGGTCAGCTAAAATTTTGTAACCGTCTTGACAGGTGAGCAATACACTTGAACTATACAAAATAGTGCCACATAGATAATGGGCTGACAACATTAGAGATACAAGCTATACCACACGTTTGAAGGCTCAAGAATTCATTGCACTTTGGGAACATACTAAAAATCTTCATAAAGAATCTTTGGCAGCGTGATCTTCCTTGGGATGTTGACGGTAACAACAGCATTTTTTGGTGGGTAAATTGAGCAACAAGAGTGATCTTTCATGGCAAGCATTTATGGATGGTGCGGTTTTTTGCTCAAGAAGGTATGCTAGGTTTCCGTGTTGTCATGGAAACGGGGGAAGCAAATTTTATTAGAGCTCTCTCGGGTCACTATATGAGAGGCTCTAATTAGGGCTACAAACGAGGCGAGTCGAGCCAAGCATTGGTCTGCTCGCGCTCAACTCGTTTATTAAACGAGCGAACTCAAGCTCAGCTCGTTTATTATCGATCCGACCTCGAGCCTAACTTTTATCGAGCGAATATCGAGTGGCTCGCGAGCAATTCGTCTTGTTACACATATTTTTTTCAAGCGAGCCGAACACTGGCCTGCTTATGCTCTACTCATTTATTAAACGAGTGAACTCGAGCTCGGCTCGTTAACTAAACGAGCTTGGATTTTCAGCTCGCACTCGACTCGTTTATTATCAATCCGAGCGAGCCGAGCACTGGCCTGCTCATGCTTGGCTCGTTTATTAAACGAGTGAACTCGAGCTCGGCTCGTTAACTAAACGAGCTTGGATTTTCAGCTCGTACTCGACTCGTTTGCAGCCCTAGCTCTAATTCATTAGCGGAAGCTTTATCACTTAGAAGCTTTCTTTTATTCCTTCAACAATCTAATGATGGACATGGAGGCACTATCTTTATTGACTCACAAGTTTTATTTTTTGCATTAGGCTCTCTTGACTCAAATAGGACTGATGTTGGAAGCATGGTTAATGATTGTAAATTTTTATTTTTAGAACTCCCTAATGTGTCTTGTAGGTGGATCCATATGCAAGCAAATAGTAGAGCACACTCTCTTGCTAGAACTTTTATTCTCTTTGTGCGTCTATATATTTGGAACTCTATTTCTTTGTGTTTATCTGAGAGTTATCATTATGAATGAAAATCTGAGATTATTGCTCTAAAAAAATAATGGGCTAACTAAGATTGTGCCTTAAGTCCAGGATCAGTTAGGTGATAGGTCGACCATAACCTAACTTATCTTTTTGTTTTAGAAACCGTAGTTACAATCTTTGTATCTTATCGTTTTCGTGAAATATAGAATTAATGGTAGGTAGAATGTCCAGGCATGGCATGATTGGCTTAATGTATAATATTTACTATTATTCAATAGTTGTTGTTTATCTTTACATAAAAACCAATACTATCGAATCGACAGTTCAAGTGGCCATGCTTAACCGGACCCAATACATGAATCGGCTAACTAGGTACCGACTTTGTCGAACCATACCCAACAAAGCCCTTAAATAGGGCCCCTACCCTCATAATCTCATATTCAAGACCGAGCACAACTATTCCAAAATTACCTTGAAACGATATGTTAAAAGAAATGTGAAAATTTATCTTAATTATTTTCAATTTCATTACCTCATTAGAAATCTTAATTTTGTAAAATTTAAATTAACATAAAAAAAAGTACAAATTGCAAATTAACAGATGAGAGACAAACATAAACATATATTTTTTACTGTTACTTATAAATTTTGTAAATACGTATACCTATATTTTTAAGAGTACATTTTTTGTGGCTTTTGTGTATTTTAAGGATTTGTGCATATTTATTTTAATATTTTTGTTGTTATTATGAATACGTACTAGTTTTTTCTTGCTTCATACGGGATTACTCGCTGTTAGGTTAAAATATTTTTTATTTTTTTATTTTACAATTTTGATAATTATTTATATTATTGTTATAAAATTAATTTTTTTTAAATTTTGAATCTGTCCAAATTTTTATACTTTATTCATAATAAGAAAAAAAATATAATATATGAAAATTGGAAAGAAATCTTAAAAGTTTCTGTAAATTTAAATAAATTAAACAATAATTAATCTTTAATAACAACTATATAAATAATAGTAGAACAATTGGTTTGATAAATTTGGTTTGAAAAATAGTAAAACAATTGGTTTGATAAATTTGATTTAAAAAATAATTAACACTTATATTAAATTAAAATTTGTATTATTGGTAAAACCAAAAATTAAATCTTTCAAGATATATTTATTTCAAAGATAGAATTAGTTGACTCTATAAAAAGAAAAAGAAGCCTCGAGATTGTTATAATTAAACCACATACATCAACAATTTCCTAAGTGATTGGTTTTGTTTTCTAATACTTTCTGCTTCTTTTTCTTTAGATCATAAAAATCTCCATAGAAATTTGAATCTTGCACTATGTTGAGAACTGCTGCCGCTATGGTACCCAAAATTTAATGTGCACAGTTCCAGTCAAGACAAATTAGGACCTTCAGGCTCAGGACGTGTCCTTAGAGATGATACTGGTCAAATCCACTATTTCTTTTACCATTATCTATATATTTTGGACTCTAATCAAGCAGAATTGTTAGTCATTCTTCAAGCCATTAAGATTTATGCTTCATCTGGTTATAATCACTTACATTTAATCCTCGAATCAGATTCTCATAATGTTATCTAGATTTTGGATCGGGACAAAAGACCTTGGTCTTGGTGCGATGATTTTAATTTATTGGACAGTATCATTGGGTTACTGCCTTCCATTACCTTCATTCAAATTAGCAAGAACAAAAACCATTTGGCTGATTTTTTTTGCTAAGAAATGGACTGCTACTCAAGAAAGTTTTTAGCCTAGTTATAAACTCTTATCTCAAGAGTTCTTCTCATTACCTAGTACTTAATTGTATTTTATTTTTATTATATTTGAGATATTACAAGTTTTTTCACTTATCTCTCATAGTTGAGGTTGTTAGATTTTCTTTTTCTTTTTTTGTATAAGGGCTAGAAAAAAACGTCAGCTAAGTTTTTCCTGTATTAGAAAAAAGATAATAATAAAATTAATTTGTTGTTCAAAAAAAAAAAAAAGAGAAGAATTCAATCCGTTTGGTGCTTATTTCTTGAAAATAAAGAACCGGACTAAATTGATATAGATCAGTTTGATTTTTGGGGTAAAATCAAAACTTACATTATATTGTATTAAAATGGGAGATTATTTTTCAGGTCCTTAACGTTTTAATAAATATACCCTCAAGCCCTCCTGTTTTTCATAATATACTACAAAGTCCTTTAATTTTTAAGATATATACTTTCTGATCCTTCTGTCTAAAAAAGACATTATCTCTAAACAGTAAGAACTAAACCCTTATTTCATAATCTTTTACCTTTAGTAGCCGGGATCAAAATGCAATCACAGAAAATACTATAAATTCCAATTTTGATTGCTCACATTTTAGAGTTTCAAATTAGTATATATATTTGCTTTTAAATTAATAATTATTTTTTTTAGCATGGTACTATATTAATTTGTGCAAAGTTATACTTGAAAACAATAGTTAAAATTTGATTTCATAAAAATAAAATATAAATCATACACTTTTAATTAAATTCAAAATTGCATAAAGTGTGGAAAAATAAACTATTAAATTAATTTGAAAAATTAAAAAAGGCTTATTTTGTAATTTGCAAATATTATTTTTTAATATTATGCAACTATATTATTCTTAAACGATTCAAATGGTCCAATTTTAAGGGGGGGAAAAAATCTAATCATGAATTTTATTTAACTGATTTCAAGATTATCAATTGAACAATTCATATCCATATCTCTAAAAATTAGAAAAATAAAAAAAAGTTATATTGAATAATTATATATTTTTTTTAGAACAAAACTAACATATATAGAGAATATAATGATAGTATATAATTAACATAGAAAAAGTACTATCATAAATCTAAAATAATGTAGAATTATGATATTAGGCTCTTATAGGATTTTTTAATGACCATTAGAAGAAGTTACATAATAACAGTACAGTTTCGTTTAAAATGCTCGATACAGTCTCTTTTTTTCTATTTCATCAAGTCTTCTCTTTTTTCTCCATCATTAATTTTAATCTAATTAAAATAATTCATAATTTAAAATATAACCCGTAATTAAAAGCACAATCCGTGGAAATATCCACGGATATGTAGAAATTTCTGATTCCAAATTCACAAGTCGTTAAAACACTATACAGGTCGTGAAAATTTCCAAATCTCTTTATACCTAATGACAAAACTAAAAATTAATAAATTATCTTAGAATTTATATTAAAATAATAAATTAATATAATTTATTCTTTTTCGTTATTAATTCTAATCTAATTAAAATAAATTATAATTAAAAACTTGTAGTTATAGTTAAAAAATAAATAAATTGAATAATATATATATACATGAAAAGAATAATATAAATTCAGTTATAAAATAAAATCAATTCAGTTATAATACTAGTTTTATATATAGTTGTATGCTTAAATGTTTCTATAGTTAATTAATACAAAGTTATGCTTAATTGCTTTTAATAATTGCCAAAAAAGAACAAAAACTTTGGGTCAACTATAACACTATAGGTATTTGGAATAATGAAACTAGTTATTAGTTATTGAATTCAAATTATAATTATATTCATAATTAATTATATTAATTTATTATTTAACATTAATATTTAAAATAGCATCTTATAAGAATATAATTTGAATTTAATTAATTAATTATAAATATTTAAATTATAATCATATTCATAATTAATTATATTAATTTATTATTTTAACATTAATAAAATAATTAAAATAGTATATTTATTAAAAATAATTAAAATTTAATTACTTAATCATGAATATTTAAATAGCATTCTTTATTAGAATATGATTTAAATTTAATTTATTAATAATTAAAATATTATCCATTATTAACATATAATTTAAATTTAATTAATTAATTAATTATTATAAATAATTATATAGAGTAACTTGATAATATATATTTTCTAAGAGCATTTTATGAGAAGTCAATATTATTCTTCATTCGTGCTTTTATATATGTTACAGATATAATATGCACATTTCTTATTTTCTTTTATTGTTTTGGTTTCTTTTTTTTTTTTTTTTTTGAATTCAAAAAATGTTTGTAGACTTCAACAAATTAAACGAGTGAGAGTCTTAATTATGGGAAATGGGTTTAAGCTGTAGCTTTTTGTTTAAATTTTTAGAATTTAGTTTAAGTTTAATCCAAGCGTCATTAAGCGTATCAGTTTTCTTATATACTTACACTTAAATTTTAAATTTTTTTTAAAAATTTTTTTTTATGTAAATTGAATATTAAATAGGAAAAAATTTCTGCAAAATTATTTTGGTATTAATAAATATTAGTAGTAAAATAGTATTAAGAATGGGAAAAAAAATCATTAAATTTATAGAATATATAGAAACTATTATATAATTTTTTACTATAATATATTGACCTAAGTGGTTTTATAGATGAAGTCTTCTTTTCCACTAGTTGACTTTTAAATTGTGATTGTAACTACCGAAAGTTGAGATTATTCTTGGCTAGAAAAAAAATAAGAAGAAGAAGAAGAAGGGCCATGCAAAAGAAATTCTAGATAAATCCAGATAATTCCACGTGTCACCGACTCCCAAAGTCATCCTATTTTGGGATAGGTCCATTTGACATGGCTAACAGCCGTCCAATTGAAAGCAAAAAAATATTGATCCATTTGTCAATTATATTACCTCAACTCAAAGATTTATGTTTCCAATTTACTGTTATATAACTTTACAATCTCCAAAAAGTTCAATTCTTTTATTATTTTTTTCCTTCAGTACTTTTATTTTTTAATTCATAGAATCATAAATAAATGAATTTATTGAAATCCATATAATGATAAATACAAAAACTGCATGGATATTAAATATGTTATTTAACTAAAATAAATTAATTCATATTATATAATAATAAGCTTAATAATGGAATTGTCGAAATCTCATATCTTACGTAAAATTTCACATTACACTATTAGAATTGAGCCTATGATGGAGTCTAAAATTCTCATAGTTTGTAAGGTTAATTCTTATACTTCTATTCGATATATTTGCTAGTTGATTTTTTTGGCCAGGCTATTGGGCTATATTTAATTTGATAGTCATGTTTTATTAGTAATATTTATTTATTTTTTTAGCGTTTAATCGTGCAACTTTTAGATTTTCAATTCATTTAAAAGGGAAAAAAAAGACAGTTTTAAGTTTGAGCTAATGCAATTTTCAAAAAAAATTAAAATTAGCTTTGTTTAGTTAAAAAAGCAACATTAATTACATTAAACACTCCACAGGACTATCTGAAGTCCAGTAACGAATTTATGAAATATTTTAATAATATGGACCAGAATAATAGATGAAGTATATATTATATTATATTATGATTCATTTAATACAGCCTAAAATTATTTAAAGATTTAAAAAGTGAAATTCTGACCAGGTTGAATAATTGAAGAGGTGCCTCTTTATTAGATTGTAAAAGATCATTTCTCAACCAAAACAAAATAATAAAGATAAAAAAAAGAAAAGAAAAGTTAGTTAGAAGAAATTAGAGAAAGGAAGATAAACATGTGGAATAAGAATGGCGGTGTTTGTTTAAATTATACTAGTAGATAATTGAGAATTAGAATAAGAATCGGTTACGCTTACGCAGCCTTTTTTATTTTTTCTCTTCTCTCCTCAAAAACTAGTCATTGCTTACTTGGCGCTTCAAAAGTGTTTAGTCATTGCTTACATTAGCAAATTTTTTTTTTTTTTTAAATTTCATATTGCAGGAGAAGCAAAACGGAATGCCAAATCTAAACAAAGACCAAACGACTCGCAGTATTTGAACAAGATTTCAAACCGATAAGACCGCCAAACTTGTTTTTATCTGCAATTTTTTTTTCACTATGATTTCGATAAATGTAAAACGTGCGCTTTGATTCTTACTAGTATCTTTTTTTTTTAAATTTAATATAATACGGATAATTCCAATAATTAAAGTAGTACCAGATTCAACATTCAATAATCGTGCATGTTAATTTTCCAAAAACAAAAAATGTGCAATAAAATGTTCAATGAATAAATTAAAAATCTACATCTTTAATTCAACTTTTGAGCTTTAATTAATTTACTTCCGGTAACACATTTATAAATTTAGAACAATATTTATTCACTACTAAAAATTGGAAGTAAGTTTTTTCAAAGAATAAAATATTGAAAGTAAGTTCATAAAATAAAATGAGTTTAATCCTAATTTTCAATCTTCGCAAAATAATTATGTTTACACCTAACTAATATAATTAGTTATCTTCTTTTACTACTACCAAAGGAAGCAGGGACACACGTACATTGACAGTGAGAGAGGTCTTTGGTCCCCGCAAGATTTTTGTTTCCTTTAAATTGATTTTTTTTTTTTTTTTGTCCTACTTTAAATTGATTAGTTTAAGTGAGTAATGCTTTATTTTTTGTATAATATGTATAAAAACACGTGTAGAAATAATAGTATTAGTTGGTAGTAGTTAGAGATAAACATATATTTGCTATTTAAAAAAACTTATAATACATATCATATATCATTATTCCATTAGATAATTAATATCAAATTTTGTTATTTTATTCTTTTTTTTTTTCCCTTAAACAATGAGTTTGGAATGTTTTATAATTTTTTTTTTCAAGTTTTTCAAATTATTAACATTTAAGTACTAAGATTTTTATCAAAAATTATGTATGACAGTAAATTTGGATAAAGGCTAGTAGTGAGTTTTATTAGGAGCTCAAAATTAACTGAATTAAATTAGCAAAGTATACATCATCATAGATAAATTTTAGTTTCGACCGCCGACTTTTCAATCCTAGGTTCATTCATGTCGACAAAAGTAACTTAAAAAAAATATTGTGTATTATTTCTGCCCCTTCTGTTCTTCACTCCTACATTTAGGGTGGAATCACATTGGGGTCAAAATATGAAGTTTTAGGAGAAAAATGAAAAAGAAAAATGAAGTTTTGTTGATTGTTGAACTAGCTTAGTTTAAGCTTTATTTCTTCAATTTGAGGTCATTTTCCATCAAATTTGAAGCCATAGATTGATAGTGGGTGAAAAAACGATTCTAACGGTACTTCATTTGGCCATTTTTGTCGCCGGAGTCACAAGAAACGACAGCTTAAAGTTTGGCTTGCGAAACTGAAATTTTCAGCGTGAGCTAAAGGAAGAAGAGGACATTCTTCACTTTTGCTCCTTCAACTTTTTAAATATTACGTGCGTGACCCAGAAGTTTCTTTGACTTTTTAATTTCATCCATTCTTTCTATTTCCTTAGGCAATTGACCTCTAAAATCTTTTCAATTTAATCCACCAGATTAATTAATTAATTAACTTGTAATTATTTTGAGAATTAATTAATTTAGTGACTTAAATAAATTATAAGACCGTTATAATTAATTATAAAACACTGTAAAATTTATTAAAATGATTTAATTTGGTATAAAAATAATTGAAGACCCAATTAATTAATATTTGGACATTTAATTAAAAATAATTAATAAAGATCCAATTAAATTATCATTGATGATAAAATAAAAATAAAATTGAAATAGAAAATAAAAGAAAAACATTTAGGCATAAATGAGTTAGAATTAATATACAGTATATTTACAGTCCAATATTCTTACAAGTTTTCGTGCTCCGGTAAGACTAGTTGGAGTTGTAGAGTTGCGCCGACGGAAGAAGAAAGAAATAACGAAGAAGAAGAAGAAGAAAAAAAATAACGAAGAAGAAGACGAAGAAGAAGAAGAAAGAAAGGAAGGAAGGACAAAGAAAAAAATTTTCAAAATGGTGCCTTTTTATTTATAATGAAATGCACAGTTTCATTAACTTATATTTTTTATTTTATTTTTTTTTCATATCAAAACGACATTGTTTTGATTAAAAAAATAAAAATACAAATTCTTTTCCTTTTTCTTCTTCTATTATTCCCCCTCTCTTCTTCTTACTTCATCTATTCTTTACCGGACGTTACTATTTGTCGGCCACCTCTGCTGTTATTGCTTCCGCCGGAAAAATGGGCCCCCTTCCCTCAAAGGCAGGCTACGCCACTGCCTACATTCATCCATGAAAGGAAGTGCAAGCTTTATTCAAATGCTGTTGAAATTATTTCAAGGTAATTAATTTCCAGCAAAGTTTTTTTTTTTCTTAAAAAATTCAAATAAAAATATATAAATAAATAGAGAAAAATGTATAAAACTGGCACACTTCGTATTCGTATTCTGTGCACAAATGAAGCATTGGTTGAGTCCTCTAAGCAGTGTTGCAACTACTCCACTGCCATCGACTTAACTCCATCGCTACCGTCAAGCGTGCATCCAACCGATAAGTCCAGCACTATGTTTTTTTTATGACCTGTTTTAATACGGGTATTTGAATTTTTTGTTTAATTTTTTAATTATTTTACGGTGGTTAGACGGCAAATTTGAGACCATATTCTGACTCTTCTCATCGAAAACCTTTAATTTGATAACTTTACTTGTCTGATTTGGTTGCCAGAATAAAATTTGTGAAAAATTACCAAACAGATTTTTCTGCACAGAAAAACCTTATGAAGAAAATGAAAATAATACTATATAAATTAATATATAAGTTTGATATTTATTTAGGGGTCAATATATAAATTGATTTTTAAATACTCATTAGTATATAAATTTTATTTTTGGTCAAACAAATAATATATAAAATTGATTTTTATATACCTATCAGTATGTAAACTTGATTTTTGCCTAACTAACGTTATATACCTTATTTATATATATTGTTCGTATACTTATGGTGATTTATATACTGATCAGTATATAAAATCATTATTTATATAGTGACTGGTGTATGAATATCAATTTTTACATATTGGTTGTTTGATTATATACTGATTTATATACTTATTGTTTATTTACATACTGATTTGTATATTGTTTCTTCCATTAATAATTAAATTTAAACACATAAATAATGAATAATTTGATAAATGGTTATATACTGATGGTAGTTTATATAGTGGTCAGTATATAAAACTATTATTTATATAGTGACCAGTATATAAATATTTATTTTTACATACTGGTTATTTGTTTATATACTGATTTATATATACTTGTGGTGATTTGTATACTCTTCAGTATATAAAATCAATATATATATATATATATATATATATATATATATATATATATATATATATATATATATATATATATATATATATATATTTAACATAGTTATAAACTTACACACCCAGATGTGGATAGAGGAATTCGAACTCAGTTCATTAAGACTTGAGTGCAAATGTCTTATTATCTTTGTTGGCTCCTAACTACATCAATATTTATATACTGGCTAATGTAAAAATATTATTTTTTGTATAATGGTTGTTTTATTTATATACTAATTTATACAGTGGTCATTATATAAATTTGAAATTTATATAGTGGTTAGTATATAAATTTAATAGTTATATAGTTGTCAGTGTAGTGGTAACTATATAAATATATAATGGTTATTTTGTGCATTCAATTATATATAAGCATATAAGGGTATAATTGGTATAAAACTGATTTTTATATATGAATATGTATTTTTTGGACAAAAATAAAGTTTATATAGTGATAAGTGTGTAATAATCAATTTATTTATTTATATACTAAATAGTATATAAATGTCACATTTATTATGTATTTATACACAAGTGAGTATACAAATATCACATTTATTTTGTATTTATATACTGGTGAGTATATAAATGTTATATATCAATTGTTTTGTTTACATATTGATTTATATAGTGATAATAATTACATTCAAATACCTAACAATAAAATTTTTCACATTTTAATCAATAAGAGGACCAAACTGAAAAGATAAAAAAATTCAAGCATTGAAATGTAATTTACACAAAGATCATCTATTTCTTATTTTTTTCTGTCCTTCCAATTTTAATTCATATGTTTTTCTTGCTGAAACTCAACAGAAGTTGGCTTGAATCACATCTACAATAAGGTTTTTGATGGAAACCAAACCAAAAATAGTATGAATCATGATGAAAACTCGTTGAAAATAGTGCTTTTGTCTTCTTTGGTGATAGCATTTTTGAACTGCAATCGAGCTTTTGACTGGCGTCTGGTGGTATGACGGCGATTCTAAGAGTACCAATCGACTCACCGGCATAAAAGCTTTCAACCAGTACCCTCAGATAGGCAGTTGGATGCTTTTGACAAAGGAGGCAATGGCGGCGGAGCTACAACTCTTGTCATCTTTTCCGACAGGGCTGTGTTTTTTACAGCTTTTCGTTTTCCAATTTTCATTATTAAATATACAATTTTTTTTGAAAGTTTATTTTTTAATTATTTTTAAATAGGGAGGGTGATTTTAGATTAAAAAAAATGCAAATTCCAAAATATGTTATTTAGTGAATTTTGAAAATAATATATTATTTACTACCTATTATGTTTCAAAATATGCCATTTGCTTCCTTTACTCTTATCTGGGCTGCAACTTTAATCCACGGGTGGGAGAGAAAAGGTTTTAAATTAGGCCCAAATAAAAGCCCACAACTCATGTAATCTACTCTCTCAAATGTATATAAACGAAATCCAGAGTTTTACTATTTCATATAAGTATGAATTTTGTAGCTCATAATAGTTAATTAGCACATCATCATCAAATAATTCAGGTTGGATTCTTAATCCTGCCAATAAAAGTTTGCTTATAATGTCATTAATACTAAATAAGAGTTTCTTTTTTAGCCGTAAAGATTATTCAGTTTGGAGGAGAAACAAATTCCCTTTTCTTTATTGAAGCATGTTATGGATATTTTCAGCAAGTTAGCATTATCGAAGCATGTTAAAAAAAAATTTCAATTTGTGTTTATTTATAGGCAATTAATAGCGGTGATGAATCAATCAGGACCATTTTTAGATTAGCAGCTTTTAAAGCGTGCGAGTAATTCAACATTGATTAAAAATGAAAGAATTGAAGAGTATATAATAAGGAGAATGATCACTATAAATTGATTTAAATCATTTTATTTATAAGATGAACAAAATTTATTATAAGCCTAAATTAGTAATAACTAATCAAATGTAAATGTTAGTTTAGTTTTTTTTTTTAATTAAAGTAGTTCGTAATTGCGCATTTTGGGTTTTTTTGTTTTTTTGTTTGCCTTTTTTTAGGCTTGGGGAGAATTTGTGGAATGAACCCTCTTTTGATGAATTGTTTTTATCAAGCAAGAAGAAAAAGTAAGTCAATAGAGGCAGAACCATTAGTTAATTAAGGGACTGAATTTAAAACGCCTAAAGGGAATGATTCATGCATATAAGAGGCATTCACCAATTCAGTGTATCCAACATATTACTTATTTAAAACACTTCACAATCACATAGTCAATTTCACAATTTATATATAGCTTTAACTTTTAACGTATTTTTTACTTCATTTTACGATATTTAATTCCACAAAAACTACATGTTTTTTAATTTTTTTAAGGGAAAATTATAAATTCGTCATTGTGCTCTCTCAAAATATATTGCTTTGTCTCTCTAATTTTAAAAATAAACTCTTTTATTCTTATATTTTAATTTTATTGAACTATTTTTTTTAAATAATATTTTATTTTTCTCCAATTCTCTAGCTATGTAATTAACCTTATTAAACTTATATGTTGTTATCATTTATTTTAAAAGAATTTGTAGATTTTTTTTCATGTAAGTCCCAAATTTGCTATCAAAATTGTTTCATATTTATTTGCTGGAGAAATTGTTAGAAACCTAGTTTGGGGTTTAAGAGTGGGAAAAACTACAAATACTTGGACAATAAACAATAGCTCATAGATTTAGGAAGGTACTTTGTCTTCCTTCTTTAGATCGAGATCAAACCGAAACTTTTTCCTTTTTTTTTTTTAATTTTTCAAAACTCGACCTTTAATAAATGAGATACAATTAGGGGCGAAAAGACATTGAAAATAGATATATACTGCACTAAAAAATTTTATCATGTAACTCATAATGTTCCATTAGTTGTTTCTTAAAAAAAATATATATATATTTCAATTTCAAAGAAAAGTAAATTATAATACCTCTGTCTTTTTTAATTCTTTACGTTTTCTTTTTATCAATATCAAGTAATATGAAGAAATAATAAAAAAAAATTATTAACCTTTTATAAATCATTTATAAAATTTACTATTTTTTTTACATAGATACTCTGCTCTACTTTACTTGGTAGATTTGAGTTGAAGATTGATAAGCCTTGAACTCAGTGGCGGATCCACTTGCAACCAATGGTAGGCTAAAGCCCACCCTCAACCAAAGTTTTCCTGCAAAATTTTCCAATCAATAAAATTTTTAAACAAATTATTCATATGAACAACACGTCGAGGAATAGACTTAATCGACGACGAAGAAGGTGGAGGAGATTCCGAATGGTGAAGGAAAACAGCAGAGGTTTGCTCAGAAACAGCAAATTGTACTGTCGCTGCAAGATGGTGGCGAGCGTAGAATGCTTCCTTCATATAACGGCGACGTTCCTTGCACAGCCGCACTGTATCTTCGGTATCCAGCTTCGACGCCGTACAACCAATATAGACGACAAAACAGCACCTAACCAACCAACCAGAGAAACAAAGAAATCAAGCCCAAGTGTATGAATAATACATCTGAACAAAGTATAGAGATCTAATAAATTTTTTCATCAATCAACAAATTAAATAAGTATATAAAATTTAATTTCTTTTATTTATTGTTATATTTATTGTTTAATAAAATTTTTCCAATCAATTTAGCTGTTATCTTTTATATTTTTAATTAATTTATCTTTTTTTAAATTACATTTTATAAACATTATTTTCCAATCAATTATCATATATATATATATATATATATATATATATAATTTGATATTATAAAAACATAGATATTGTTTCTAACATAAGAAAATTTTATTTTAACTAATAATAATAATAAACATAATAAATTTTAAAATAAATATTAAAAATTAATATATTATAAATTATTGTTATTATTATATTAATTTATTATTATTATAAAGTAAATAGTAAATAAATAATATATTATAATAAAATTTGATAATAACATATATAAATTAGTATTTTTTATATTTCTATTATTATTAGTTTAAAATTCGGCCACCCTCATAAAAATTTCTGGATTCGCCCCTGCTCGAACCCGAGAACTCAGGTCCCAGAAAAAAAAAAAATCTTATAACTAGATTACTCTTTTAAGCTTCTATAAATTAAAATGTAAGGAACTGAAAAATACATTCATAAAAAAATTATAAATAAATAGAAAATAGGGAGATAGGAACACATTAAAAAATGGATTACCTCAATTTCTTTTTTGTCATCTCATGTTTTGCACTCTCATTTTATCCTAATAAAGCCAATGATATGTTGTTTTTGGATACCAATAATAATAATAATAATAATAACCGAGAGGCCCAAGCCAAGACGAAACCGCTAGCACAGTGCCAACCTACCTACCATGTATGTATTAATTTATATTTGGGAGGTTGGTACTCATTTTGACCTTTGAGGCTTTGACTGGGATGAGTACGCTAAGAACGCTGCTCCTTCCTGCTCCGAAATCGATTTCGCCCTCTCAACTTCTCCAAATTCTACCTCCATCTCCAAATCGGTTATCTTCTCATATCGCAGCTCCGCCGCCGAATTCCCGATCTGCCTGCCGATATCTCCGCTGTACTAGCGGCCGACACGGTAACTTGCGTCCTTTTCGAAATGTAAAGGGGGAAAAAAATCCTAATGACGCAAAATATTTAGTCTAGGGATAATTTAGTAAATTAAAAAACTTTCCTCATTGGTGTAACGTTTCTTTCGATTTGGTTTTTTGGTCGTACGCGTCAACAATTTATTGGCTTAATCATTTGTCTTTCTCCTCGTTTGTCTCCGTAAAAATCTCTCTCTTACTTGTTGAGCAGCGGAGAGTGAGTTGCTGCCGCTTCGAGTTCAAGGAATGGCGGGTCAAGATGAGAAAGATCTTCGCATATCCAGAATTTCATCTTCAATAAGAGTCATTCCTGACTTCCCCAAGAAAGGTTTTTTTGCTTTCTATCTTCTTTCTGTACTCGTTCTTTACTTGATTTTAGTGATAAACAGAGGCTTCGTTTTTTGTTGAGTAGGAATACTGTTTCAGGATATAACGACGTTGCTTCTGGATACCAGAGCTTTCAAGGATACTATTGATTTGTTTGTTGAGAGATATAAAGACAAAAACATATCAGTCGTTGCAGGTTATTTTTTTGGTTTGCTTTGCTTTTTAGTAATTTAATTTCCGCTTTTTATGCTGCTTTTTGGGGATTTTGTTTATTGTTGCATAATTTTCTGCTTTATTAGGTTTTGTTCTTTTATTTGCACCAAAAATAGGTTTTATTTTCTTCCTGTATTCTGACTTTGGTGACATTTCAGGTATCGAAGCAAGAGGTTTTATATTTGGCCCTCCTATTGCACTAGCTATTGGGGCAAAATTTGTTCCCATGAGGAAACCCAACAAGTTGCCTGGTATGTCTTATATTCTTATTTTTTCTCTTTTCCCATGAACTATATTCTTTCCTTGGTTTGTAGAAGTAAATTATACTCTAATAGCAAATAATTCTACATTACTCAATGCATAAACTTGGATGTGTTTAATTTATTATTCTGCTTCATGAATGAACAATTAGAAGATTTATTATAATGTGCTCTGATATGATGATAATGAAGCCAATTTTATATTTATGTGTTTTTTATAACTTATACACTTTTATATAATTGGTACTTGATATTTTATCAGGGGAAGTTATCAGAGAGGAGTACTCATTGGAGTATGGAAAAGACGTCATGGAGATGCATGTAGGTGCTGTACAAGAAGACGAGCGAGCTTTGATCATAGATGATCTAATTGCAACTGGTGGGACCTTATGTGCAGCAATCAGACTACTTGGTAATGTTTTAAAGCTTCAAGTCTAGCGTGTTTTCCTTACATGTGTTATCTGCATGTTTATTCTTCAATATCCATTTGTTAAATATTTAGTTTGGCTTGAGATGAATGGGCTTATGCAGTTTATATTTTTTCTTTTCAAATAAGAAGAGTTCTTCCTTTGGAAGTAGTGGCGCGGGGATATATTGTCATGGGAAGCCAACACAAGGATTCCCACTCTCTCTCTCTCCTCCTTTCTTTTCTGTGTGTTTTGGCAGATATATACACCTTATCATATATTATTGTTATTTTTCATTCTATGGCAGAGCGTGTTGGAGTATATGTTGTTGAGTGTGCTTGCGTCATCGAATTGCCAGAGTTAAAGGTATGTCCATAACCTATCTTAACATGAACATATGTACACCTGCTGGTTATCACTAAGAGTAGTTAATTGCATGAGAGTTTTTCTCTTTCGTTCTGTTTTTGGCCATTCCCACCATTTGCATGTTTATTTTTGGTAATGGGATTGATTTTTTCTCTCAATATTCTTATTCTTATTCTCATTTTCTATCAGAGAAGTTATGTGTGTTTTTCTCTTTGTTATTACATTTTGAAAATGAAAATGAACTTGACATGTTCATAATCTAGAGACCAAAGATTGTGAACTCTGATGTCTCGAGAACATTATTTGTGCCATTTCTAATATTCTTAGAAGTTCTAGTCAAATGTTTTCAGAGCCTGATGAGCAATATTACTTCCAGCTGCATAATTTATATATAGAAAAGTAGGCTTAGGTTTACTATGTCCACCATTGAATCTACAACTTTAGAGTGAACCCATCCATCTAATTTCTGATCCTCTCAGTTTGCTGAAGCCGTTATATTATATTATCCGCCAACATGGTCCGGTGCTGGACTAAGCTTGTCTGATAATCTCTGCTTCCATAGAGCTGGTCACTTACTCTCGCTTGCATGTTGCATCGCTTATTAATATTATATTGAAACATATTTTGTGTGTGTGTGTTTTTATTTTTTAATTTAATTTAATTTAATTTTATTTTATTTTTTTGAGAAAAGAAACATGTTGTGTTTATTATTCGAATCGATGAGTGCTTTTCTGGTTGGTTTCAGGGTCGAGACCGCCTAGGAGACAAACCACTCTTTGTTCTCGTAAGCTCATCTGAGTAATCTTGCTGTGTCGGTTGTAGCAGCATGAGTTTCTACAAGTGTATGATTGCAGAGCTGTGCTTAAAGTTAGAGTTGTGAATGGTGAATTGATTCAGGTGAAAGGAACTTAGTTGGTAATAAAGGATAAGATGCAGTCTCATCTATTCACCTTTTTTTTCTTCCAGTAGATAACATTAAGCTCTATTTCTGTTTAGTTGTGATATTTTGTCCAATGTGGGTGTATTTAATTTTGTGGGGAATGACCACAATTGGTGTCTATTTTTGGGGTAAACCAAGTCAATTTGTTTTGCTTCCCAACCAGTCATTTCATATTGTTGGAGTGGAGAATGAATATGAAAATGGAAGCACTAATATTTGTCGTAGAAAAATAGACGTCCGCCCACTGTGTGCTTTTCTTTCTACAAGTCAACTGCTACAATTATAAGTTGGTTTGAATGGTTTTTAAGTATTTTTTTGAAATTGAATGTTTTTTTAAGTTAATGTGCTTGAATCTGAATCCATCTTTTTTCTTCTGCATTGGTAATACTGTTTGAACTTACGTGGCAAAATGCAAAATTATAGGAGTGGATTAGAGTGGTCTGCAAGGGTGAATGGGAATATTTGTTCTCCATTTATTGAGTACATATTATAATTGGCACCCCCTTGAGTTGTGAATTCTTGGTTTTACGGAGACATCGAGTTAATGCAACAAGCTTGAGCTATATGTTTGAACGTGGGGTGGATGTTTTTTCAAGTTTTGGGTTCTATTATGAGTTAGTGATGGTATTGCTCTTCAAGCCCCATTCCTCGGGTGTGTGTATTTCTCTATTAAAAAAAAAAATACTGACGGTATTGCTCTGTTACAAGACCTCTTTTTTTGTCGTTTGGCAAGGATAGATCCATTTCACTAAACAAACAAATGTACAGCAATAGCAAATCAAATTAAATCTTTAGATTGAAAACAAGCAGAAAACAAACTACTGTAATATAAACTTGATCCCCCAAACAACCATTTAAAAACAAGATGAGGAAAAGTATAATTACATTTCTGAACAGGCGAAAATACATCCAACTCTTCTCTCTGTTTTAGAATGAATGTCTCATTTGTACTCTACATTAAAAAAAAAAAAATTAATTCATTGAAATTATAAAATTTAGTAAATAAAACGGTTGGTATATACTTCATTTAAATATTAGCATTTATCATGCATATAGAGTTTTTTTTATTATATGGAGTATAAAAAAGGAAAATAACTATTTATTTATTTATTTTTTAAATTCTAAGAATGTGACACTTATTATAGGAGAAAAAAAATACAATTGAGACACTCAGAAAATGAAGTATAACTGTATTATAGATTTCTACCTAGTTAAAATAGTTATTTTTTTTTAGAATGATCTGAAAAATTTACAATAAGATTGAAACAACACTTATATAAAAAATAACATAGTTCTTGATGGATCTAGCAGAGTCAATCAGTGACGAACGCAGGATCAAAGGGTGAGGGGGCTAATCCTTATAATTATTGGAGGTCTGAAAAAAATTTTGAAAAAAAAAAAAAGCAAGGAATTTAAAAAAATAATAAAAAATGGGAGGGGCTGGAGCCACTACCGCCCCCCTCCTAGATCCGTCCCTGGAGTCAATGGAGCACAAAAAGAATCCGCTTATAACACTACACTCGGTGGCAATTTATGGCCACAAGACAACGACCATTGATTTGGTGAGTCTCACCAAAAAACCTCCAAAAATCATGTTAGATCTTCTCTTTTTCTAGCAACAAAATCTCTCCATTTCCATGAACAAACAGAGCATAAACCTTATATATCTCTCCATGGACAAAAGAAGAACAACCTCGTAGAACAAGGGTCAAAAACTTGAGCAAAGCCCCTTCCAATAGAGGGAAACAACACCTAAAAAAAAAAATCAACAAAACCAAAAAAAAAAAACTAAAATCAGAAAGACATAGATGGTTACCACTGATGAAATTACAGACTACAGCCACAAAATACTAACCCTAAAAAAAAAGCCTTTCTAAAAGCAGAGAAAAGAAAAAAAGAGAAAGGTGTTAAGCAAGTCAAAATAGTTAGAACACCAGTGAATTAATCAGAAGAAAGTTGTCTTCCAAGTAACCTAGTGCAAAGATCTAAATTACTTTTGCATGAGTTTGTAATACTAGTCATGTGAAGATTACTTTTGCACCATAGTAGATTGGACAAAAACTTCCTACATTTAGAATTTTCTTATTTTAAAGCTCAAATCTATCTAGAAGATATTCCTCAAAATGTTGGGGTAAAAAATGGATGAAAAATTGTCACGAGCCAAATTTGGGTCCATAACTGACATGCAATCAGATCAAAATCCGATTATACGGGTCTTTAAAATAAATAATTAAATGCAAAACTATTATGTGAAAATTCCTCTAAATTACAAATACAACCTGAAATAATATAATTTTTTTTTTATAATTCGGAAATCAATTTAGAATACAAAAACTAAACAAACCAACTAACTAAACTTGACTCGACTTGATGCTCAGCTCAAGGAGAAAGAATACGAGCCTTGCCTTAGAGGAATATCGAAAACCTGTAAAACAGACTATATAAGTATGAGCATTATATATAAGCGTTCAGTAAATCCATAAATGACAAGAAAAACAATCTAAAACAACAGTATCAAAATCAAGTATATCAATCACAGACAATTTCAAACATGATAGTGTGTCGGGCCATCAATTGTCAAATACTCCATCCCTTACACCGCCTCAATGATCAATAATATAATGATAATCAATGAATAATAACAATGACCTTCCTTATAACAACTTCAATAATCAACATCAAGTAACAATAGAATTTGCAAAATGCCTTAATGAACAATTTCAATGAACACATCAGCCAAATATACTCCGTCCCCGTATGACACACTATCACAAAGTACAAGAAATATCACATTCAAATAATTAGCAAATATTTTTAAACACACACGTTTTTCTGTCTTTTAATCACAAGCAGACTTGGATAAAGAAATAATATAATATATCGAAATATAAAGGTAATATATACTAAGGGCTTATTATATATACTATATATTTGTTAGCAAATTGCACACTACAAATAATCAAATACACCCATGGAACTTATCTCAAAATCCTATAAGAGAAACACCCAATTTTTCAAATCAACAAGAAGAAGGTTAACTACCTAATGACAAATCAAGAATTAATGGCATTCTTGAAATAATGCGGATATGCATGCTCATGAATGCTATGTGTTTAAGCAATCAAATAATTTTCATAAACGATACATGTGTTCATATGCATAACTAGCATCTATATCAAACTCATAAATAAAATAAATAAACTATTGGTATCTAATTTAAAATACCAAAAATAACCTTATTAAAGTTTTCTGAACTCAAATTTATTCGATTTTACAAAACGGTGAAATATCCTAAAAAAATCAAAATTTGAATTAAAACCTAATATTATAAGAATATAAATTTAAAACTAAATTTCATAATTAAAATAATTATTTTAAAAATTAAATTAAAATAATTTTATCAAAAACCTCATTTTACAAGGTGGATTCTCAAAAATATAATTTACTGATAAAAGTTCGTGCTACAGCTCCTATTTTAAAAATTAATAGCAAATAATTCATTTAGTCAAAAATTCTAGAATTTATATAAAACTTAGGTAAGGACTAAAATAATAATTCTACAAAATTTCAACTCATTCAAAGTTGAACAAGTCCCTCAAACATGCCTCGAAACTTGCTATTTCAGTTCAAGTATTAATTTGACGGCATTTACTTTAAAAATTTACAAAAAATAATTTGTTCCTTCAAAAATTCTAGAAATATATCATATTCTACTTCCAACTCTGAACAATATTACCACTAAATTTAAAAAATTTTAAAGACTTCTAAGTATATCAAGTTAATTTTTCAAACATTTACTACTGCACAGTCACCTAACTAACATCAGTTGAGAAAATAGATAATTCTAAAAACAAAAACACACTAAAAAGGTTCAAAAATAGTTTTAGCCAAAAATAGACTTATATCAGAATAATATATAAAAAAAATTGAGATTAAAATTATTTTTTAAAAATTAATTAAAAACCTCAAAACTTACAGCACAAATACCAATTATAGCAAAATTAGTTTTTGACAAAAGATTAAATCGTAAAAACTTCAATTAAATAGAAAATACCCAAATTGAAATGACACAAACCCTAAATAATCAATCCCTAACCTTAATTTGATCTCAATGAAGATCAAGATTGAGAACCCCAATTTTCATAAACAATACCTTAAATCCAAATTTCAACTAAACTATCAAATTAATTCAAAATTGATTCAAAAATAATCAAATCAAATATAATCCCTGTCAGTTGAAATTCCATGAACATGAATAATGAATACTATATGGAAATAAAAGAGAAGAGAAGGAAAAACTCAAAAAAAAAGTTTTAAAGACTTGATAATTTTTGCTTTAAACTTGTTTCAAACCCAATAAATACCAATTGTACACTCAAACTCACAACTCAACCATTTTTTTTTTTTTTAATTCTTGTAGGTTTCTAATTACAAAATATTATTTTGTAGCTTAAATAAACAGCAGCCCAGCTGCTCTCTCTATTATATTCACGGAACTCAGCTTCTGTTTAGTTAATGGTTTTGTTGGTTTTTCTTTTTAATTTTTTTTACTTAAGTTTATTAAATTATTATTTTTATATAAAATAGAATTATACAATTATGGGCTACTGCCGATTAAAAAGTGACAATCCTTAGGAAAGAGCGACATTATGCTAGCAAAAGGGAGAGAGACAAAGTTGAGAGGCATTGAAGAGTTTTTCTTTTAAATTACATTACTTCAATTGTATTCCATTAAGTTTCGTTAAAAAATTAATGAATTCAATAACAAAGCGTCGTATTATTCGAATAATTACAGAAATATCTTGGAATCTTATTGTTTATTTAGAAAAATCAATTAAATTGTGCTAAAATACTTGAAATTAAGGAGCTTGTAGCATAGTCTATTGGTCAGTATCCATCTTTGTATAAAAACAAAAGTTTATCCTCACTTGACTACTTGTGTATATGCATTATTAGTAAACAAAGGCAACTCAGTTCTCAACACTTTTCATCAATAAAAAAAAAAAAAAATATTTTCTTAACCACTTACGAAAACAACGTTTCCGCAGCCTGTTTGACTTGGATGCTAAGACTGCTTTATTTGATTTTTTTTCATAAAACACCAAATAATTTCATGTTTCCATAACATAATTATATTATAAATAACCGTCAGATTAAAAAACGTGTATATTTTGTTTATTCGTAAACTTATGTTTAAAGAAAAAGTTGACATTTTTATTATTTTAATTGTACATTGCTCTTAATATTAGCACAAAATATCAGAAACGCTCTGACTTGTGCTAAAAAGCTAATTTTTTTAAAAAAAAAAAGGGATTGACCTAGTACAGTTAATTAATTAAGAGATAATTGTTAATTAACACTTTTTCAATATAAATAACAACATTTTATTGTTTGGTCAATTATTGTGATTGTTTGTTGTTAACTAGGGAAGCAAAAGGTCTGCATAACTTCTGAAGGATTGGGGCAGGCGCAGGATAATCCATCCATGTTTTGACTTTGAAATGGTTAAAAAAAAAAGTAGTTATTAAAAAAAATTGTGTTTATTTTTTTTTTTCTTTAGTTAGCCTCTAAGAGGATTTGAACAAAAAAATTGTGTTTATATTAATATAACAAATTAAGGACTAATAAATGATATATAAAAAAAAAAACAATTCTACATAGATTAATGTACTTAAAAAACTATACATGTGTAATTAGCTATTTTGCTTTACATGTTAAACCAATTCATAAATTAGTCAGTTATCGAGAACATTTTTTGTTGTTGATTTTCTCACTGTTTTTCTAGCGACCAAGTTTCAACGACGACTTCATTTTTTTTTCCGCTATTTCTTGTTGATTTGCGTGTTTTTTTTAGTAGTGTCATTATGCTTTAGCGACTGAGTTTTAATTTGATAACGATTATGAAGCAGCAAGTTCGAATATTAGTTGGTATTAGAATCATGTAATTTAAAAATAAAGGAAGACTTTTGGTTTTGGCAAATTTACTATATTAATATTCATGTTTTGACTTTATTTTTTGAATTATAGGGTGATGATTTGACTTTATTTAGCTACTCTCTCAAAAATAAAGTTTATTTATTTGAAAATTTTATTTATATTTATGTTATGACTTTATATATTATTTACAAATTCAGAATTTAAATTTATTTTTTGTCAGAAACAAAACTTATAGGCCCATTTAAACCAATTAAACAAAATTGGGAACTGTCCCTATCACATCCAAAAAGTTTCATACTCTAAAAATTTAGAGTTAGGTATTGGAATTATACACAAAATAATGTATAATGTTGGTTTTATAAATATGCTTAATTTACTATATGTAGAATCAAATTTTAAGCTTTAATACCAAATAAATATAAATTCTAGAATTATATAACGGTAATTGAACAATTAAATTTCAAGTGTTCAGTGTAATTTCATTATAATAGAAAGGAATTATGACTCTAAAAAACTATGTAATTCCATTAAAATGGTTTATTATGTTGATATCACATTTAGCTTGTTGCTACCTTAACATTTAACTTTGTAATGTAGATCATAATTTATACCACCAATTTTAACAAATGTATTCAATTGTTTATATAAGATCAAAATTTAAAGCTTAAAATTATGATAGGATAAAATGAAAGCATTCCATGTGTCAATAATAGTCTTTTTTTTTTTTTTTGCAAAGCAATAATAGAGTCTTAAGAACATGAAGTAATTAAATTTGTAGGTTGGGTTGGTGTAATCATTATAAATAGCAATAGAAACAAAACAATAATATCTTGTAGCAATCCAATTGACTTTGAACTTAGAACTTAGAAGTGGTTCCTGGCTGTTTAAGATGCCATTAAAATAATTAAATTAGTATTTTCTCTTAATTGAGTCATTTTAATTACTTCTTAGCAACAGTAAGGTTTTGATGGGTTCTTAATAATATTATTCAATATGGATTTTTAAGAGAAATGGTAAAAAATTCTATAAAGCGTAATTAGGGTGTTCAAACGTGAACGTCCAATTCGTGAAATTCGTGTAATTCGTGTCGTTAAACAATTTTACTATTCGTTAATTCGTGAGAAAAGTCGTGAATTTCGTTAAATCGTGAAATCACCGTTAAAATTTTTTTTTAACGTATTTAACGTTTTAGACGTTTAAGAACATAGTAATTAATTTTTTCTCCTCTCTTTCTTATTATTCCTTCTAAAATACTTGATATTAGTTTAAATTTAATAAGTTGGCTGTTATTAAGCTAATATTTGAATTGCTTCTCAAATATCAACTACGGAAAAAAATGAGAAATCTGAATTTTTGATCAAGTTTTATCAATTTTCGTCCAAAACGTTAAATTCGTTAAAAATGAATATTATTCGTTAAATACGTTAAATCGTGTAATTCGTAATAAATGTCTAATTCGTCCAAATCGTCCGGAAAAAAAAATTTTAAAATTTTTTTATTTGGGGGAAATTTTTGAAAATTTTTTCACGTTTTAACGAATGAACACCCCTACAATTAGACTAACCCATTGGGCCACTTGGATATGTAAAGCACCGATTAGAGTTTAATTGTTTAGTTGGTAGTTGTAAATGTAATGATTTCAATTAAAAATGTTTTTTTAAGGAAAATTTTGAATGAAAAATGTTCCATATAAAATAATTGTTGAAATAGCAATTTAAAATGAAATTACTAAAAAGAATAGGAATTAATATTAAAAATTAATATTTTATAAATATAT
>CATIWJ010461222.1:0-14713 GCA_949640765.1 Croton laevigatus | reverse complement strand
TTTCTTTTTTTCTTTTCTTTTCTTTTCTTCTTTTTTTTTTTCTTTCTTGCTCACTACACTTACACAATTCAACTCTCATTAATTTCATCTTTATCTTATCTTAACTTTCTAATAATCTTTTTAATAATAATAATAATAATTAATTTAATTTTTTTTTTTAAATCTTAATAACATATATATATATATATATATATATATATATATATATATATATATATATATATATAATTATTACTATTATAATCATTATTACTATTATTATCATTTTTTTATTTTAATTTTTAAATTATAAATTTTTGTTATTATTAACGGAAATAATATTACACTAATTCGTACGTCATCCCTAGTCTCGATTTCTGAATATTAGATTCCGAGTGTTACAATAAAATTCTAACATTTAGAAGTTAATCTACCTGCAATATCATTAGAATTTCAAATAACTATCATTCAAAAATTGATCAAATACCTAAACAAGTTTAGAACAAATATCTTTACTCAAAAAGTTGAAAAATTTTAGAACAAATATCACATCTTAAAATAGCTCGTATAAGGACCCTTGTAACATTCTATTTTCTAGTATATGTGTAAGATATGATAGTATAACTAAATTTTCCTACAAGAATAGTAGGCCAAGTATTCAGAGTTGATGTAGAGAGCTAGACACTATGCGAATAGCAAAAACATTATCATTGAACTAATTTCGAGTAATTTTTAGACTAAGATAGAAAAGGAATTTCAAGAAGTATAAAACATGAAAGTTGTAACTTAATGTGTCTAAAATATTCTCGAGAATCAGTTTATGCATATAGCATACACGTAGGGAGTTATGCACCTTTTAGCCAAACCTGTATACTAGTTAGTTTTAGAGCATGAGATGGAACTTCATTCTGAATTTCGTCTATCTAAATGACCTAAGTTGGAAAGGTAGTAGAAGACAAAGTTTTTTCTTTATATCTTAGCTAAATGCAAAAATTAGAATTGTTCAATCTGGAACAGTACAGATGGAGTTATGATTGAATTAGTAGACAGTGTGCAAGCTGCCCTTGGACAGTGAAGTAGGTATGAATGGTCATTTTTATAAATTGTCGCATCTCATGTATTTATCTACTTGAACGGTCATTTTTACTATATTTTTAATTTAAATGTTTTTTAAATGTTTTATTTCCTAAACTTCGGTTAAGTACTCACTGAGCAAAGTTTACTCAGCGAGTTCACCTGTTTAAACTTGTAGGTTGAAGCTTGATAAAGTGGATACTTTTGCAGCCAGCTGACGCAGCACCAACGACACAAGCTTTTGGTATATTTTAGTATTTTGTATAGTTCATGGCATGTACAAATATTTTGTTAGGACTCGACGATAATATTGTAATTATTATTTTAAAATCTAGTAGTCAATTGTATTAGAATGCTATGCAATAGTATATTTATTGGTTAGTAGTAAGCATGATAATATAGTACAGAAGTGTATATAATTAATTGAGAGGTTATAAGGGGGAATATTATTGAAGTGTGTATGTATGATTGTATGGTAAGATGATGATGGTTGGCTATAAAAAAAAAATTATGCATAGGATAACCGACGCTCAACGCGGGAAGTAACATTTCTTTTCGGCTTATTTGTAGGCCTAGAAGGGGTATTATAAAAATAATTTGAGTCAATAAACAACATGCAGAATCATGAACCAGACAAAAAGCATAGCTAGATAAACCATGTTTGAATTCTGTCGTAAGAATATAAATGTCTGTGCATAATTTGATATATTAATATTCAATGTTGTCTTAGTTAAAATGTTATTTGGCTTTATATTTATTTACCATCAAATAATTAAAGTACTCACTAAGCATAATGCTTAGCGAATTTAGTTTTCTAAACTTGTAGTTTATGCAGTCAAGATAGACAGATAGGAATCGTTAGGAAAGCAGAATCAGAGTGCGCAACAGAAATCGAAATGAAGAGCTATAGCAGTATTTAGTTTGACATTTATTGAGGTTGTAAAGAAATGTAAATGTTTGTAGTAAAAAAACTTATGTATCTTATAATTATATTGTAATGAAATGAAAATTTTAATTTAGTGTATATTCTGATATCATCCAAGTTGTGTCTGCATATAAGTAACACTCTTAACTCGACTGAACATAGTCAGGATTAAAAGCGTTACAACCCTTATAATTAAATAAACTTTGGCAATTTCTATCCTGGCAATTCTCTATTCTGGTCCAACGACAAGTATTCTGCTTTCTCCTTTCTTCTTTTATGGTTTCTCATAGTCTTATCCAAAAAAATTTTGCAAAAGCAATTTGTGAGGTTGCTATCAAGAATATCCAGCTTCAATACCTCCCTAGTCCCACCAGACTCCACTCCCTCAAACCAATCTTAAACATATATAAAGGAGAGCCACAATTTTTTTTTTAAAAGCTGTCTCCATTCTCTATTGGCTCCATTATTTTTCTATAATTTTTCTAATTTTTCATGTTTAATTTTTATCTTATTTAATGTTTATAATTTATATATTTGCAATTAATGAAGTCTCTTTAAAAAAGTTTAATTAATAATCTCAATAATAATAATAATTTTTTTGGAAAAAAAATTTTCTAATTTTCCTTAATTTTATATCTATATCTTATTTTATAATTTTTATTCATATCATTTAATTTATATAATTATTTAATATTATTGTAATTCACATAATATTTTTTATTTGTTATTTTCAAACAATATTCAAATAATTGAAATTATGTGATACTCTAATGCATAAAATGTAAATTTTGTAAAAATAAATTTTACGAATGAAATTATTTATAAAGCAAATGAATTATACGTTTTTACGTCATATGTATTTTATTGGGTTGAATTTTATTGTTACAACTATATTATTATATTATGTCATTAACAATTATTAAGTTATTTAAAATTTAAATAAAATCATTAAAAATATTTTTTCTTAATCGTAGAAGAGAATAATTAGAAAGGTATAACTAGACATTTACTTTAGGTTAACTAGACTATTCCTTTATGTTACAAACGGTTTCTTGAAAATGTAAATTATGAATGTTATACTTTTTTCTTAATATTTAAATAAAAATTTTTGATATTCAATCGTCTGCAACAATATATAATAGATTTACTAAACTTATAAATAAAGAAGAAGAAGAAGAAGAAAAAAGATAAAAACAATCGCAGACACAAAGAACAAACACTAATTTTACATAATTTTTAAAAAAATCAAATATTTTTACTTTTTTTTTTAGAATTAGAATCAATTTTACATTTTATGGGGGAAAAAACTGACACTCTTTTTTTAAATGAACGAACTTACACTTCCAAGTAAACAAATGCACAATAAAAATTAGGGAATAATGGAACTGCAAGAATTACATATCACTAATTGATCTTGACCTTCGACCTTCCTTAATCTCACCATCAACAGACAAAGAACTCGCAGCGGATGTCCGATCCTTTGAATCTCGACGCTTAAACTTCCCATGACTAACCCGATCACCACCGCTGAAAAAAATCTGTGCCAACAATCCCTTTATAATCTCAGGACTAACACAAGATTCATCACCCGCTTCCAATTCCAGTACACTTTCATATGTTTTCAACAACTTTGTATAAGCAGGACTTAATAATTTCACAGTAGCTTCTCCAATCTGCTCTCTTAAATCATTATCAGGAATTACATAAAAAGACCCTCTATGCCTTTGTACAATCTCTTCAAAACCCTTCAAGAAAGACTCCATTTTTCCTCTCACAGAATCTGCAATTTCTGCATTTTTAATACCCTTCTTTGTATTTACATCTTCCTTTATTTCTAGTAGTCTTGCAAGACCACCCCAAGCTTGTTTCTGATACATGTAAGCTGATTCCTCTGCTACAACCTTGTACTTGTCTTTCATGTATTGCTCTCCTAAAAGCTTTCCCAGCTCTGTACTTCTTGTTCTCATGTAAATGTACCAATATGTGTTCATAGCAAACACGTGAGTCAAAATTTTGTCTTTGTAACGCGATCTTTTTGATTCAATGTTTCTTTTGATTGCTTCCATTGTGTTTGTAATGGCTTCTTTGATTAAATTTTCTTCTGTTTCTGGTTTTGATAAGATTCCAGCTTTCCATACATGTTCTGTTCGAAGAACTTTGCCCAAAGATATTCTGTAATTTTCAGTGGCTAAGTACTTAAGATAATTGATGGCGTATCTTACTAGCTTGGGGACCGAACCGTCTTCCGGCGGTGGTAAACCATCGGAATTGCCTTCAATTTTAAGGCCAAATTCCCAAAAGACTTTGCTTGAAGCATGAACAAGTAGCTTTTCTAGTTCTCTATATCTTGTACAAATATCAGCTCCTGCTTCACCTTCGAAGATGACGGAGAACTGTGTTTTAAGCTTTTGTAAAGAGTCAAACATGTCAAGAAGCTTGAAAAGCTTTTGAGGCTCTTTTCTGCTCCTTGCAACGCCTTCTCCGAAACGAAAAAAGACTGCCATGATTTTGTCTGCAATTTTGACGAAGCACTCTAGCCAGACTGCTCCTTCCATGACCTCTCCTAGAATTCGGTTGCTGAGTTTCTTTTCTGACTCAAAAACTGTTTTGACTGCAAGTTCAAAGTGTTGGATCCAAAGGCTTATCGATGTTTCTAAACTTTCCCACTCCATTTCGTCTATCTCTTCAGGAGTATACGTTCTCAAATAATCTGGGCTAAGCCGCATCAAAGCTTTTGCTGCTCTTCTATATCTTACCTACATTGATCAACAAATCAATTATAACCAAGTATATGTGGGTATACTGCACAACTAGCCTATAAATTGCTAGCTAAAGAAAAGGGTAATTCAAATTATACAATTATGAAAATTGAAAACTTTGTATCTTTAGCATACCTTGACGAATATGTTAATGCATATATCCAAACAATCATTAGAAGCTAGAGTTTCAGAAATTCTTCTAAGAAGTTCAATCTCCTGCTCTGTACCCAGATCAGAATTAGCTATTTGATCGACTTCATCTTCCCCTTGTGAATCGCCAATGTTCTGATGCCTCAATTGCTGCAATAAACTTTCATACTCGTCTTGCAAATTGAGCAAAGCCTCATCAAGAAGCCCGTCAAATTTCATAGAATCAACCTCAGTTTCAAAAAGAGCCTTAAGCGTAACCAGAGCCTCTTTTAACCTGTGTGTTCTATACTGATCCGTTGCTTTAATCCTGCTCAAGAACTCCACCACCTCTTGTAGCTTCTGAATCACCGGTTCCCCATCTTGACTAATTGTAGTTATCGCTGCGTTTAGCTTATCCACGCAGTCAACGTATTTAAGCAAAAGTTTCAGCCGTTGCTTTGGCTTTTGCGCTGCAGATAACTCAGATGAAATTTCAAGAATCTTGCTCTGCAGAGACTCAGAGAGCTGGAAAGTATTGAGAAGAGAAAGAGCAGGTGTAATAGCTCTGTTAATTCTGGTTTCTAAGGCTTTTGTAGTAATAGCCAAAGAATGCAAAGGAGCTACTCTTCTAGATGTTGTTGAAAGACTCTCATCAATAAGAATGAACCTTTTATCCATCTTTTCAAGGCTCTCTTCCATTTTCATGGATTCTTGAACTAGGGATCTGACGTCCGAGCATGCCGATTCCAGCGAAGAAAGCAGTAAGTCGTCTTCTTGAGAAGCCATTGGTATGGGAACTTTTCGGAAAATTGAGAGGGGGTTTGTGGCGGATTTGTATGAACATGATGGCAGATTGTTTGCCTGTTTGGGCTGTATTATCGAAGATGACAGGCGCAACAAACAAACAGAGCAAGAGAGGAGACAAGGGGCTTTCGATTTAAACTAAGAACAAATGGCACTGGCTTTTGGAATACTGACAAATCAGCAACAACGAAACAAACAAGGAAGAAGTAAAATACATCGAAAATTAAGAATTCTCACCTTTGAGCTTTGCTCCCGTACTCCCATTTTATTGTACAGTCCATTTTCGGAATTCAAATCATATTTAAAATCCAAAAACCAATAATTTTTGTAGGGAAAATCCAAAACCCAATTTCATATATATATATATATATATATATATATATAAGGTTCACAAATATGATGATTAGAGGTTGTTGATTCGTTAAAACGTAAAAAAATTTTCAAAAATCTTCCCCAAATAAATAAAAATAAATTTTTTTGGACGATTTAACGAATTAAATAATTCTTACGAATTCTTCAATTAACCAAATTTAACGAATAATCTTCTAATTTAACGAATTTAACGTTTTTAACAGAATTGAATAAAACATACAATAAATATATTGTTTTTCCAAGTACAATAAGACATAATTTAACCAAATATAGAATAAATATGCTGTTTTTTCAATTACTAGTACAATACAACTATTTTATTTAAATCCGCATTACAGAAAATAATAATTTTAAAATTATATAATAATAAACATAGCAACAATTTTTACATAGCAACAAACATAATAATAACAATAATAAAATGTTCAATAGGTAACAAGGAGAATAACAATTCTATGTTTAGCAACTTTAAGGGCATAAAGAAGGTTTGCAACTCCACTTTCAATTACATCTCTTTAAAATTCTAGGTTTAGTTTGTTTTTAAACGTTTAATTCGTTAAATTAGAGAAAATTTTCTCCTAACGTAAATTTTACAATTTAACGAATTAAACGAAATTTCTTACAATTTAAAGAATAACAAAATTTTTTAAAGTTATGAATTTCATAAATTTAACGAATTTCACAATTTAATACTTTGATTTAAACACATCTAACGATAATATAAAATTTATATTATTAATAGTAAAATTGTCTCTACATAATTATTTAAAATAATTAATTAGTTAAATTTAAATCATATACTAATAAGAAACAGAATTTTAATTATTAATAAATTAAATTTAAATCATATTATAATAAAAATATTATATAAATATTTATAATTAATTAATTAAATTCTAATCATATTCTAATAAGATACTATTTTAATTATTTTATTAATATTAAAATAATTAATTATTAGTATGGATATAATTTAAATTATTCATAATTAATTAATTAATTGAATTCAAATCATATTATGATATTATTTTAATTATTAATGTTAAAATAATAATTAATATAATTAATTAAAAATATAATTATAATTTAAATTCTATAATTAATAATTAGTGTAATTATTTTAAACATTTGTGGTGTTTCTACTGAGGCGTTATGGCGAAGAGTAAGTGATATAATCGACTTAAATTTTCTGGACCTTTTTTGGGCGTTAGGGGAGAGAACCATTTAGGTCAATCAATTACTCATCAAGTCTGCAACATGGTCTACACTGTTGTTTTTCACGTTCCGGCCATCGAAGAAGGATCGATTGAATGCCGCTAATCGATCTGCGTCGTCGAGAGGATGAAAACTATAATAAATTTACCGAGATTCACTATCGGGAAAGCAAATGGGCCGCTGAATTCAGTTGTGGTCATCCACCCAAGCAGTTGAAGGTAGTAGTGAAGAGGATGATCAAATTTTAAAATCAATCATTCCTTTTTTGAGTTTTTTCAAAAGAGTCCGTAAAATTATATTTTGGTGCTTCTATCATTATTTGAACAGAAAATAGACGGAATTATATATATTTGTCCAACGGATTTAAAATTCAGAGATAATTTTGTCCACTAAAAAAATCGTAGAGAGAAAATTGTAGAATATATACTTTTTCTTTTTTTGTAATTTTAATTTTTATGGTGTCCTTACTAATTGAGTGTGTGGTTTTTAAATTGTAAATGTAGCTCCTCAGTCAATATTATTCTTATATTGCAATAAAACTTCATACAGAAAATTAGAACATATTACTCTTCCTATCTTGCAATAAAACTTCATACAAAAATAAAAATTAGAAGGGCACATACTCCCTGTAATGAGCTATAAAAAATCACAAAGCCGCATTTTTTTTTGGTGGTGGTTGCTATTTTAATTTTTTATAATTTTTAAATTTGTTTTTAATAAATACTAACTCAATTTTTAGTTGAAATGTTATCTCTTGTAATTTTTATTTTCCGACAATGGAGTTTCGATTTGGTATTTTGTTTCAGAAAAATGCATTTTTGTCACTGATTTTAACTTAATTTACGATTTTATCTCTATATTTTTTTAAATAGATTTTTTTCAATATATTATTTTCATCCGACAATTATTTGATATATTAATGAAATTTAAATTTGATTTTTTAAAAAAATTATTAAATAAAAAAAACAGCATAAATAATTTTATGCTGATATAGAATACACAATAAAATGGTTAAATTTTTAGAACTGAAGACAATAGAGAATGAATAATTAGTAAAAAAAAAAAATTATAAAATCCAACTCGCACCGGGGCTCGAATCGCATAACTTATATACGGGATAGAAGCCCCGCGAAGCTATCAAAATCAAAGCAGCCACGCAGCGAAAGAGCGAAACTTCTGGCATTTTCAGTTTTTCATTACAATTCTTTTCCATTCTTGTCAATCTCCTTTCCCATTCGTCTTCAGCGTCTTATTGAGAGTTTGGAGAAGAAGGTAGCTTCATTTTTGTTGGAAACTTGATCATTCACTTTTCTAACGAATGGCGAGCTATTTTTGTCGTGGCTCTCAGAATCTTGCTCGAGCTAATCGACGGTTGCTTGCATGTTCTGGGAGATGGTTATCTACAGATGCCTTGGTGGAGCTCAAACCGGGCGAGGTCGGCATGGTCTCTGGAATACCCGAGGAACACCTCCGAAGAAGAGTACGTTACCATCTGTATCTTTTGTATGATGGAGAACTGAAATTGAGTACTTTAGGTTCTTAGGATATTTGTTAATCATATTAAGCTGGTAAGTTCTTAAATAGAGTTGATGAATTGAGAATAAAAAAATGAATTTGTGAAATTAGGGGTAAAATTAATTTGTCTACACTAAGAATGGAAAACAAAAATTTCTCATAACCTCATTAAGTTAACTAAATTTGTTTTTTTTTTTCCTTTTTTTTTTTTTAATTTGGTTTGTTGAGCAATAATTTTTGTCATTTGGTCTGATGAAATTATTGCACTTTTGTTGTGTAGTGGCAGCTTTGGTACCGTTCTTACTAAATAACCACAGTTATTAATTTAGTGTTTAAACTTTCTTCATGAGTTGTTAACTTTATTGATTAAAAATGTCTGGTTTGGTTTAGTTTTTGTGGCTAAATGAACTTGATTCGAGTGGCGGAGAGCGAAGACCCCAAATATGGCAGTTTGAGCATATCAATAAGCAGAGGAAATATACCAATTGAAAAAAAAAAAAAAAATGTCCCTTAAGGCACATTGAATTGATAAAAGCTACAGCTGAAGCACTGTAGTAGCAAAATGAGCAAAGTTCAAATTCCAATTGTATTGTTCTAACATTCTTCTTTGGAATTATGGATGAGTGACTGTGCAGGGAACCTATTGTTCCACTCAACTGGTATCGATTTGTCTGCAATGGTTTTGAACCTTGCCGCGCCTCTTCTTAGTTTACTAAAAACCTCTTTCCTAGGTCATTTACTATTTTCCTTTCATTTCTGATGACCTTACTTTGTTTCCACTTATGCATCCCAGGTGATAATTTATTCACCTGCTCGAACTGCATCACAGCAGGGCTCAGGGAAAGTTGGGAGATGGAATATTAATTTTTTGTCTACGCAAAAGTATGTCCGGTCAATTGCATGCTTTAGCTTCTAAAACAGATTCTAGGGGATGGAATTTAGCAGTCAAATAATGTTCTTTCCTTTAGCAAAAATTATATGGGACTTTTTGTGGTGTATGGTGGATTTACTTTAGTAATGAATTTCCTAGAGGAATGACATATGGTTCTTCCTTGTGTATAATTTAGTATTGAGTTTGCTTCATCTCCTACAACTATTTTTTAATGTTTGAAAGCATGTCAAGTTCCAGAGAGGTGTTGTTAATCCTATGAAAACTTTTAAGAAATTATTAGATGTTGTAAAAACCATAATGCTTTGGCTGGTTGCTGGCCTGCTGCACAGGTGGGACAATCCATTGATGGGTTGGACTTCTACTGGAGATCCATATGCCAATGTTGGTGAAGCAGGTTTGAGTTTCGATAGCGAAGAAGCTGCCAAGGCTTTTGCTGATAAACATGGTTGGGAATATGTGGTACGTGTTAGTATTTTCTGTTCTGCGGATTTGTATGGATTTGTATTTGAAATGTTGAGTCTGCTTGAGCTCTATCTTTCTCTTTGTTATTGGTTGGTACCATTAAGTTACTATATATGTATAATCCTCTAGTAACTGTTCATGAACAATAGATAGCTGAACTTTCTCTTTATATAAATTTGCTACAGTTTGGTTTTGTTTTAGTACAGTTTTACAAATCAAGTGCCAACATTTTCGTATGTATATTGTTATTGAAAATGCATCAATTTTATCTCTAGATTTTGACTTTGTTGTTGACCAATTCACATAATTCTCTTCTCCATCCGTGGATTGAAGTAACAGTTGTGAGAAAAACATAAGCCTTGTTAGTTGTTATATATGAATTAGGATCTATTGGTACTGGTTTATGAATTTTATACAATCAGACTAAGAGCACATTTTTATTCTCAAAAATTTTATTGTAACATGTTTTTAGTTTGTTGGCTTACATGCTGTTGCATATTCTTGAATTGAAACTGCTTCAATTCTGGTGCAGGTCAAGAAGCGGCATACACCTCTTTTGAAGGTTTGAGAATTTCCTATTCAATATCTTCTCTGAAATGATGGGTTGCTTAATCTTGACGTTAAGATTGGTTTATTTCATTGATCTCATCTGAAATGCTTTATGTGGTCATGTAAAATTATTGATGAAAAAATGCAAAACAGTGTGTGAATAGGGAAATATGTCAAGATCTGTTAAAGAAATACTACAAGATAAGAGCAAAAATAAACAGAAATGAATTCTTAAATCCTGTGGTTGTAGTCTTGAATCACGTTTCAATGGATCTTGTGTCATAAAGATGTCACACATGTCAAGAATGTGTTTTTCTAATGTGAACTGTGAGTTTCAGTGACGGAGAAAGAATCCAGAGGTGATATGGCATTCCCACCCCCGTTTTTTCCCCATCAGTCAGGTTTTGGCATTCAAGTTTACCGTTGTAAATAGTACTGTGATTTGAATTTAAGCCACTGTAAATTAGCTTGTTGTTCACGAGTTCAATTGAATTTTGTTACTCTCCTTTTTGCAATATTTGTAGCCCAAGTCGTATGCTGACAACTTCAAGTGGAAGGGCCCAGCAAAGAACGACGAAAATTAGCCATCCGACACTTATTTCTTCAGACATTTCTTTGTACGCTCTTCGTATGTACATATATTAGTATGCATGTACTATAGTTGTGACTTGTGAATGTCATGTACATGTCTGTCTGATATCCAATAGAAGCAAACAACGTTTGATGGTGAATAAACAATTTGCGTGTCCTGTTTGTGTTTAAAAGTTCTCTATGCTGTTTGAAATTTCGGACATTTAATTGACAACAACCGTAACCAACCGCTGCCCCAAAACAGGGAGAAACAGAACCAAAATTTTCTTATAAGCATTTTGACTTTTAACTTAAAAGCTAAGAAAGACAGAAAAAAGCTATACATTGATGTCTTCATCACATGTATACAAAGTAGAAGAAGATAAGGAGCTTTTTCTAAGTTTACAGTTAAGTATTTCTATATTTAGGCACTGCTACTGGTGGAGGATTGCGAACCTTCCCTGTTAGTGTTATGGGTATGAAATTTCCACATAAAGAGGTAATCTTTGGATTCGCGCGACAGTCTGATAACATCACAGAAAGAGTTGATTGCTTTCTTGTTCCCTTCATGTCCCCACTCTATTCTCACCCAGCACGAAAACCCATTTGTTGAAACTGGCACTCTTGATTCATCAATATTCAGGGTAACTTCTCCGCAGATCCTCTTGCATGAGCCACCTCCGAACCGGCTATCGCTTGTGATCATCGAGTCTAGCCATAAGCATTCTGGCTGACCCACCAATTCTTTGTAAGCAGCATTTGCTAGCCTCACTTTGTAGTTGGAATCAGATATTACAGCAGGTAAGGCCTCAGATTCAATTTCGTGTTCAAACTGGTGTGGCTTCTTTGGGACACGCAATGGTGGAGTTGCGTTTGGATCCTCTGTTATGAACCCAACGCTTATGCTGGACACAACCGGTCGAATTGGCTGAGGCGCTATAACATTTATTGAGCCTCTAGGTGGGGCTTGTAGTTGCTGCAACAGATCCTTCTCTTCAGGGATTTCAGCTGCAGTATTCAAGTCAATTACTTTTTTCTCCATGCAAGTGGTTTCTGGTGCAACAGCAGCAGCAAGAACCGAAGGCTGACAAGGAAGAAGAGAGAGAGTTACCAAATCCGAAGAGGCACTTACTGGGTTCTCCAAGCTAGTAGTACTATTAACCTCAGCAAGATTATGAAGCTGAGAGATCCCATGAACAAAACCCTGAAAGGGAACATGTCTAGGAGAAGATATCACATGACTAGTAGAGGAAACACCAAGAACATGACTAGTAGGTCTTGGTCTTCTGATGGAAGGCGGAGATATAGCACTTCTCCCTCTCTTTCTCGTTCTAGTGGGCCTAGCTTGCAACTGAGGCCACAGATTCCTAAGGTAAGGAGATTGCCTGATTTTCTGCGACTCTCCAAAAGCAGAAGCAGGAGGTTCAGGCTTTGGTGCAATGGGCCTGTACCTAGACATGATTTCAGCAGTTTTTGCCGTGGTGGCAGTTGAGTAAGGGCTGAGCGTCTTGATCATGGTGGATGGATGATAATTGATAACCTCTCAGCACCAGTTAAGTTTTGCTCCAAAATACAACAAAACGGCGGAGAGAAAAACAAGAAGAGAGGAGGAGGAGGAGAAAGATGAAGAGAAATGAAATGGTTAAAAAGAGATGATTTGTTGAGGGGCGGGATTTAAGGGAAAGAATAGACCAATAAGGGGAAGGCAAGCATGAAGTAAAATAAATGACACTTGGGAAGAGTACGGTGGGTACGTGTTTGAGGAAGAGGACATGTGGGATTTGGGGCATGGCAGTGGGTCCAATTCCATGCATGCTAACACATATCCAATGGTTTTGACAACTGAGAGATGGGTGTCAGTTTGAGTAATAGTATTCTATTTCTTCCTCCTCCTCTTTCTTCTTCTTCTTTACTTGTGAGACTGGGATTTGAGAGCTTTAATATTTGGGGTGTCACACGACCAATCAAAATGGGTCTGCCGTTGTAACGCGTGTGGACTTGGCTGCCATGCGTGCCTACACCTATCAGGATTGGTTTGATTTGGTTGTTTCTTTGACCAAATTGCCCCCTCCATTTACATTAGCGGTTATTTTTGGCAGCAGTACATGTGTCGAGCGGAGAAATATTTTATGCTGCATGCAAAGAGATGAGTTGCAATGTGATTGGGCGTTGGGAGCTTCAAATATATTCTCAGAATTTTACACGTGGCTTTTTTCACTTAAGAAGTTGCTAAAACGTGGTGTTTGCCTTGTAAGGTGTACTTCTTTTTTCCTATTACCGCAGCTGCGGTGCTTTTTCTCTTTGCCACATCATCTACCCTTCTCTTATTTCCTTTTTTTGACAAAATCATCTACCTACCCTTCTCTTAATTACTCTATTAAACCCAAACTGTGTCAGCATTTTTGGTTAATTTTCACCTATGCCGCCCAGGTCCTAACATTATGATATCCCAACTTCAAAATTTAAAGCTGTCTTATCCAAATTTTAAAAAACGTAGCATGATGGTACCCTTGGCCGGTGATAAGTATGAAAGTGAAATTTTACTGTCTTTTTTTAGCAGTAGACTGTAAACGAATTAACTTTTCGAGACTTATTAGGTGTTCAGTTTAGAAAAAACTCGATTCGATTTGAATTTAATTTATAAATGAATCAAATTTTCAAGTTGGAATATTTTCCAAACTGAAAATAACAATTCGCGAATAATTCGACGAATTTTACTGAAACGATGTTATTTATTTTTTCATTAATTAACTAAAAGTAATTTACGGTGAACAGAAATCTTATTCGAATAGTATTTAAAAAATAATAGGAACAATTTATAGGCAAACGAATTCTTATCTGAATTGAATTACCAAATCGAATATTCAAATCGTGCTAACAATCCGAATATTTGAACTGAACTTTCGAATTGAATACTCAAATATTATCAAATATCAGTCGAATCGAACTCGAATCTTGAATTGAAGTTCGAATCGAACTCGAACATGAATAATTCCTTAACAAATCAAATCGAACCTCTAATTGTTTGGTTCGATTCAGTTTATTTACAGCACTGTTGAGCAGAGACTAATACAGTAATTTGTCACCTAATTAATCATTTTTTGGTTCCAACGACAAAGCTAATGAGTTTACCAAATATGATCTTCATATGGTCATTCCATCACTAGAAAGCTTAGAAAAATGCCTTTGAAACCCAAAACCTCATGTCTGCTTACCTCATGTTTCCATTCCAACATTAATCGGAACAAATGTACATCAAATTGAAGTACTCGACAATAGCAACCTAATTGTAGTCTTATTTTCACTGTCTAATTACCTTAACATCTTGATGTAACATCCCAAAAATAATAATAAGAAAAAGGATCAAATTGTAGTTTACCAAAAATATTAGATTAAATGAAAAATGAATTATATTAAATCTTAGTAATGAATTATTTTATAGGAAATTTATTTAATTAAATGTTTAGA